>JASDQU010100591.1:89081-106811 GCA_032191745.1 Picea mariana | reverse complement strand
AGACCCATAAAGGATCTAACTTCTGTTACATTCCTTGGCACTGGCCATTCTTGAATGGCCTGTACCTTCTCAGGATCCACAGCAATCCCCTCTTTAGAAATAATGTGTCCCAGATAGTGGATCTGCTTTTGGTAAAAAGAGCACTTGCTCAATTTTGCGTATAGTTGGTGTTCTCTCAACACCTGCAGCACCATTCTAAGATGTTGTTCGTGTTCTTCCTCTGTCTTGGAGTACACCAAGATATCATCCAAGAATACTATGACAAACTTGTCCAGATAATTTCTGAACACTCCATTCATTAAACACATAAAGACAGCAGGTGCGTTGGACAATCCAAACGCCGCCACTGTAAACTCATAATGACCGTACCTTGTTCTGAAGGCGGTCTTGTTGATGTCCTCATCCCTTATTCTCACTTGGCGATATCCAAATCGGAGATCTATTTTTGAAAATATTTTCGCATCCTTCAACTGATCGAAAAGATCATCAATCCTCGGCAGAGGATACTTGTTCTTGACAGTGACCTTATTCAACTGCCGAAAATCAATGCACAGCCTCAATGTCCCATCTTTCTTCTTCATGAATAGGACTGGGGCTCCCCACGGTGACACACTGGGACGAATGTAACCTTTCTTTAGTAGCTCTTCGAGCTACAATTGCAACTCTTTCAGCTCTGGTGTACTCATTCTATAAGGAGCCTTCAAAACTGGAGCTGCTCCAGGCATCAGATTTATGGAAAAGTCGATGTCCCTCTTTGGAGGTAGTCCAGGCACCTCCTGAAATATGTCCTTAAATTCTTTGAGTACCTTGTGGTTTTCCAAATTTGAGACCACATCTTGGAATACTTCTTCCACCCAGGCTGCAAATAATTGACAACCTTTCCGGTAACATTTCTTCAGCTGCATGGCTGAGATTTCCCTCACAGCCACGGCTCTGGGAATTCCTTGGATGGTTACCTGATTTCCCTCTTCATCCGGACATGTGAACCTCTTGTTACGACAATATAGAAGGGCATGGTGCTAGTCCAACCAGTCCATCCCAATTAAGCAATCATATGAGCCTAAAGGCAGAATGTTCAATTCAGCCTTAGTGCTCATTCCTTTCATGTCCACTGAACAAGACTTAACCAATTCAGTGACCTTCCTCTTGGTCCTTGTGTCTAACTGCACTAACCAAGACTTCTCATGTTTGCTTCTCCTTAAATGAAAACTTTCCACCACTCTAGGATCTACATAGCTATGGCTAGCCCCTGAATCAATTAAAATAACAAGTGGTCGGTTGTTGATCATACCTTCCACTTCAATCATGTGCAATTGAAATTCTGCTTGCTTGTTGTCCAGGGATGCATATATCCTTGGCATTCTACTGCCCATATCCTCCACTGTTTCAGCTTGTTGAACAGTATGGACAGTTCTTGCTTTGTCTTTTCTGTGGGGGCAGTCCCTATACCTATGATTCCCTTTACAGCCCCAACACTCCATAGGTGGAGGCCTTGGCATATGCTCACTCCCTTCAACTTTCCTGGGGTCTCTAAAGGATGAATGTACCCTAGGGTCATTCTTGAAAAAGGGAGGCATGTTTCCCTTCTACCTCTGTTCTTTCTTAAACCTCTTCTGGTCATCCCAAGCCTTCCGAAAGGTAGACTTTTCTCTTTGCTATTCATATAAGCATTTCTCCCTTCTTATTGTTTCTTCCATAGTCTTAGGGTCATCATATTGAATCTTGTCACCAATGGAAGGTGGCAGTCCACTCAGATACCTCTGAATCTTGACAGCCTCATCTTTGATGAATGGAACATACTTCAGTAGCTCCAGAAAACTTCATTCATACTCATCAATGGTCATACTGCCCAACTTGAGTTCAAAGAACTCCTTCATCTTTCTGTCATAGTATCTTTTAGTCAGGTATTTCTTCTCGAAATACCTCTTAAATTCCTTCCAAGTGACCTCTTTCTCTCGAATGTGTTGCACCTGCACAAACTGATCCCACCACATGGATGCTTTTCCTTTCAGTTGGTACATTGCAATTCTTCCTTCTGCATGGGCAGAATAATTCTGCATTTGGAAGTATTTCTTCATGCCAAGCAACCAGGTCTCGGCATCTTCTTCCTTCTTATGTTCTCCATTGAATGTTGGAGGCTTAATCTTGTTCATCTCCCCTTTCAATTCATCCTTTCCAGATTTTCGATGTTTTCTGGAAGGGGATGGGCTTGAACTACTGTGTGTCTCCTTGCCAGAATGCTTCGGGGAGAGATGGTAATGTCTGTCACCACTCCTCGATCTCCTTCTCCCCTCAAGGGTTCTGACACTTCTTGATCTGCTTGTGTCACTCCCTTTTTCCAATTTATTTTCTATTCTTTCCAGGCTCTTCAACAATTTTAAATTCAATTCACCCTGTTGATCCCGGATTTTCATGAGCTTTCGGCTATCAGCTAGGCGAGCCTGGGCATCCTTCTGTAATCTTTCAATGAGTTGCATCATATGTTCTTCCTTATCCATCTCTTTTCCGTGCCCATTGTAGTTCGATCCTTCCACTCCCATATTGACATTCTTTGCTTCCCGTTTGTCTCCTATTTTGGAGGCCATCATCACCTTTTCCCATTCCATACTTGGCGTTGATTAACTGGAGTTTTGGCCTTCATTGAATTCTGCACACACACTGTGCAATTAAATTCAGAATTTGTCAGGCCATTAAACTTCCTGAACAATCCACAACATTTATAACTAATACGAACAAGAATGAAAGAAAATTTCAACTTCAGAAAGTTTTCTAAGCTCTGTCTGGCTCTGCAATTTTTGGGACTTCGGAACTTCGAAATCTCGGTCCATGAAGATCCAACGGTTAAATATACGAAACCCGAGTCACCCTTTTCACAACTCGTGATATCGCGAGTTCGTGAGTCGAAAACTTTTGACTCATTCCCCTTAACGCCGATACCTGAGATGAGATGCGGGTATGGCTCCCTTCTCGCTAGCGTCTGCTACGCATGACTGTAGCCTAGGTCTAATTCTAAGTGTTAGCACTCTTCGCTACTCGCACCTTCATGAGTTGTGGCATCCAACCCTGACACCTCCCTTTCATGAAACCCCGAGGAGCGATGTTGACTTTTCTCCTCTCGTTCTCGCTACTTCGCGACTTCACGAGTTTAAATGTCAAGCTCCTATGCCCTTATCTCACGAGCTCCTGAAATTGCGAGTTACTTTATTCTTCGGGCCCACAGCACAACTGTCGTCCTTCACCCTCATGGCATGTGGTACGTTCAAGAGGTTCCACGTCGCTTTTAATGATGTCATCAGGTCCCACCACTCCCGTCTGTCTCTTCGACTCACTAGCACACGGTACGCATTCATGCGTCCACGTCCCATCCAAGCATGGAATCCAATGGCCAGATCCCCTCCTCGGATCCACGACGCAGATCCTTTCGATGTTTCAGGGTTTCGGCATCAAAAGTTCGTGCATCCACACATCTTGAACTTCTATTTGCTGAAATCTTGAAATCACTGTCTATTAAACTACTTGATCCAATGGTCAAGTTCATCTCCCCACGATCTACGGTGTAGATTGTTTCGAGATTTTGTGTATCACGATTTTCCACATTCCTATGCAATTTCAAAAAAGGATTTAAACCCTGCGCATACTCTCCAGATCCAACGATCACGAGGGTCCACCTTCCCTTCCGAGCAGATCCTAAGGTTCTAACGCTATCTCTATGGAGACCTATTTCCTCGTGGCCATAGACCACACCAGCTGCGGTTTCATAGCACTGCTATACCTCCTGAGCTTAATAAAAACTCGTCAAGTGTCCCCTTGGCACTTCGGAACAAACCAGGGTCCAAAATTGGTCCCCCCGACTCAATTTCCCCTCGCATTCTCGGTCCAAAGACCGCTCCACTGGCCCATCTAGGCTCAGTGTTGAAATGTTGGCTCTGATACCAATTTGTAGTGTCCCCTTTTCACTACCGAGGCTTTCAAAACTCTCTCTAACCAATCTGTACATGGACTCTTACATAAAACATACAGAATTGTATGCTCACATGCATAACAGCAGAGAGATAATTTTTAATTCTCAGAATAAACATATAGTTACTGTTATAATTAGACAATCCATAGCTTTCAACAGTAATTCATTTACACAGCGGAAAACATGATAACAGATCCAGTACAGTCATGATAAAATGTGGTAAAATTATAATTAAACACTTATGTTGTGACAGTGGAGAAATCCACCAACCAAATGCAGACCTTCCACGAACCTCCCAGCCGTAGACCGCACTGCTCCTTAACTCAATAGTGGGTCACCCCCGAGCTGGGACTGAGCTCCACCCCAGGGCAAGGAATCCAGACTCAGGCTGAGGTTACAGGGAATTCAGTCACACACATCCACTAGGAAGAATGCTCTCACAGGAATCTCCCATGCTCACTGCCCACAGACCCTCATTCCCCACATGCCTGTTCCACCCCAGGAGAGTGCACCTTCTCTGTCACCTGGACAGTCCTTTGGCTGCCATTCTCCCTTACCTTGGGTTACAGGAACAGACCGGACCGGAAGTCTTCGAGTTCTGCGGCAGCTACAGGGTTCTTTCCGAGAGCTCTCTCCTTCCTCTGTGCACTCTCTCACTTGGAGGAAGTCGCTCACAGGCCAACAAGCCTCATGCAGTCCAAAACTATGTGCCACAACAAACACAGGGAAATTGGACACAGGCTTCCCAAGAACCAGTTCAGCTATCACAGGCTGTTCTCTCGGTCAAGATTTCAGAATAGGGCTCCACGCACAAGCTCGTTCAGCGTTTTCTGGGAAAACAGAGACTCTTCCCCGAAATTGACATGGACATTTCGTTCCAGGAATGCACACACTGGGTTTCTCTCACAAACAAACTCCATGGCTCTGAACAAGGGTAAACACGCATTCTTCAGCACCCAACACAGGCTTCCCTTCTGTAATAGACATACACGAGGTCTCTTGCAAACTGGCTCATACGGCTCCTGCTCAGGGCAGTCGGTTCGAATGGAATGGGAGTTTTTTTTTCCACGGCTGTTCCTTTCTGTTTTATTTGCATGCATCAGGGTGGACATTTGTCACCCTGGGAACTACATGCATTCCATCCGCCTGCCTCCCTGTACACGCCCTTCCTTTTTACTAGCAACTTAAGATAAAATAATATGCACATGGCTTTTTAGGAAATAATATTAAAATATTATTCCAGGCCTAAGCCCCTAGGCTTAGCCCCTAGGCTCAACACTCAGCCCCTTTTCCACCTTCCAGCCCCTAGTTCCTTGCCCACTCTGTGGACGCTCAACCCCCCTTTACTCATTCATCATGGTCGGTCTGCACTTTGCGGTGTTTATATTTTATTGATTATTCTACATACATACAAGTACAATAGCAGGCTCCTGGCCCTCAAACACTTAGGCTTCCTGGCCTAACAAACACATAAGCCTTCCATCTTTATACAAAACTTGGCTCACCAGCCTATAGAGCACATTTACAATTCACTGCATATATCATGATCTGTAACGAGGCTCGGCCTTGGGGACTCTACACTTTTAGTCATTAGTGGCAGGCTCTCTCGCCATTGACAGATGGGAATGCATCAATGTCTCATGATCAATGGATTTCTCAAGTGTTTGACACCGACTCCTTTATTCACACTTGTATAAATGTACTCGGTGCCTTGATACCTACTTTCATTATTGGTAGTTTGTCTTGTGTTTGTTAACGGTATACCTCAATGATTGGTAATCAAACAATGTCTCATCATGTTCGACCTCAACTCCTTTTTTCACATGATGTAGACTTGCACCTTGGCGAATTGTGTAGAAAACTTGAAGACATCACTATGTGGCCGCAGCTTTCCTGAGCTGTTGTTTCCATTTCATGGGAACAACACCTATTTGACTTCAGTGATCATGGCAGATCAGTTTGTACTCCATGGTATACAAATATCTTCGAAATGATTTTGAGATTGGTTTCATTGGGCCTTGTTCATGACTATGAAAGTTGTTGGCATGCAACCGCATTTGTATTTGCCTATTTATGGCCATGAACACTTGTTTGGTATATTTTCCACATGGATCTGCATTGTATTCTTGGCAGCCATGTATGCAAAGTGAGTACATAATGTAATAAGAAATTGAGTTCGTCCAGATGGTTCTCTACCACTCCACTTCTGGGTTATTTATAATGTATTTCGGCCATTGCAGATACTCCTCTGATCTCACACATTAGGGGGCATTTTTTATAGAAAGATTTTCCTCACCATTGTTATCTTGCACATAGGGCCTTTTTCCATTTCCCTATGCAGACTTGTCATCCCTTTTTGATGAATCCAGAGACAAAATTATACATTTTTCCACATATACGCTCCCTATCAGCTATGCAAGATGCGTATACATTGGTTGATCCACTACAGCCCACATACATCGGGATTTGTACCAGAAAATACAAAAATGAGGTCGGGTTTCTATGTCGCGACAAGAAGATCTCTGATCCTTGGCCTTCCACATACTGGAAACGTTCTGACTCGGCCCTACAGTTGCATTCTTAAGGCTATAAAAGCACAATTTCGAGCCATGGAAAAGGAGGAGAAAGCATTCAACTTTGAGAGCAAAGTTACTCTGGAGAAATTACTTCATATTGAGTCTGCATCCCTTTGTCCCTCAAGTCTGAACACAATGTTCAACCCCCAAGATCTTTCCCTATTATTGAGAGAACCTCATTGACTCTCTCTTATGAGCTTGCCTTTGGTGGAGGATTGAAGTGGTGGAGGCCCAGTTGGAAGGAACTTGGTTTCTTGGTTTTGAACCGTGCCGACACAGAAGTCTGTAATGTTATCACTTCTACTAATCAATTATTAATATAAATACTCATTTCTCATCCTATTGGTATATTGCAAATGTATGATTATTATCCATGGGCATGTTTGTAATGTTTATTGATGGATTATGCTATCTAATGTGCTAACCCCTTTATATCATCACTATATACTTTCTCTTCTCATTTGTTAATAACTTATTGCAGGTATAAAGCATTGGGTCGAAGTGCTCAATGGTGGAACATCATCAAACATTGGATCGAGGTAGGCCTCTTTATTATCTTTCACATTAGTTCATATAGCATAGTTATAATTGAGTTGATTTCTGTAGTCATACCTGTCTATTGTCGTTTACCCTTGACCATAGAGAGTTTTTCCCTTGTAACATCCCTGTTCTTCGTGAGATCTTTGATTTGTGTACCCAACTGTGAGAACCCCTTTACAAAGCACCGATAATAGCTACATATCCTAAAAAATCCATGTAGTTGTGTAAGGTTCTTGGTCGGTGGCCAATCCAATATGGCCTGGATCTTCTCCCTATGTACCTGTACTCCCTGGGAACTGACCACATGACCCAAGTATAGGATATTTGTTATTTATAACTCACAATTTGACTCCTTTGAATACAAATACTATTCCTCCATGATGCTCAGAATCTCATCAAGATGCTTCAAGTGTTCCTCCCATGTCCTGTTGTATATAAGAATATCATCAAATAATACCAACAATAAATTCATTAGCTACTTGTTGAATATGTGGTCATACAACATTGAAATGCATTTGCTGCATTGGTGAGCCCAAATGGCATGACCACAAAATATTAATGCCCATAATGGCACCTGGAATCAGTCTTGGGAATATCCTGCTCTCTCACTCTGATATGATTATACCTTGATCAAATATCAATCTTCAAAAAATAAACGGCCCCATGGAACTCATCCAATAACTCACCGATCTTGGGGATGGGGTACCTATTTTTTATGGTCTTTTTATTCAAGGCTCTATAGTTTATGCACATCCTCATGGTGCCATCATCTTCTTCACCAACACTATGAAAGAAGCGTTTGTACTAGAGCTAGGTCGGATGTGTCCCATTTCCAATAGTTCCTTAATAGCCTTCTCAATTTCATCCTTAAATTTCTTTGGATGCTTGTAGGGAGTAGTGATCACAAGTTTTTCTCCCTCCTCCAACTCAACAGTGTGCTCAAATCCCCTGTCAGGTGGTCTCCCTAGAGTTATATTCCAAAAAACTTGGTCATGTTTTCTCAACAATGTCTAGATTTATATATGATATTGTTGGTTGATGCCTGAAAGTTTCTGAGTAGTGATCAAAAAATTTGCTGCACAGGATATATCTACATACCCAAATATACCCTCCATCCACTTGGATGAGACAATCCTAGGAGCACCATTAAACATGCCTCTCAAAACCACCTTCTTGTCATCTGTTGTCCTAAATTATAGCTCCATGGTTTGGTATTCAACTGAGTGTTTCCCAAAGGAAACAAGCCATTGGACACCCAATATTATATTAGTCTTTGATAACTAAACTACATAGAAATCATCAATCACAGTGTAGTTTTTGAATTCTATGCATAACTGTAGAATATTTTGTGTGCATGTAATATTGCACCCACCAGCTACCACTACATCAAACCCCTCAAAGTTAACTATAGGAATGCCTCTCTTAGCCACCAATGTTGAGTCAATGAAGTTTTGGGTTGCCCCACCATCAATCGGTATTGTGACACATTGCCCCTGTACCACTCCATGGACCCTGAAAGTGTGAAATCTATGGATACTTGATAAAGTGGTGATATCCCCACTCTTGTCCTCCTCTTGTGGTTTCTCATCAACTGGACTATCATTCTCATTATCATGAGCCTACCCTGCCTCCTCCTCTTCATCACTGTTTGAAAGTACCTCTATATAGTGTAACTTACCCATTCCCATACACCAATGTCAAGGTTCCCAAGGTTCTTTACAACTAAAGAAAAGCTTCTTTCTTCTCAACATATTATGAGTCACTTCATCCAACTTCTCCTTTCCAGTCCACTCCTTCTGAAGGGTTTCTTATATTTATTTTTTGTGGGGAATGAAAGGTTTGGAGAAAGATTTTTTCTTTGGGACTGCATCCTCCACCTCCTATGTCCTGATGATGGCATCCTGTAGAGTCTTGGTTTTGATGGATTTCACCCAACCATGCAGTGGCTCAGATAATCCTTTTGTGAACAACATAACTAACCTCTACTCGGATATATATATCACCGTAACTACAAGCCTCTAGAACTCTGTAATATAGGAATATGGTGTCCCAACCTATTTGAGTTGTGCCAACTCTCTGAAATGTAACTCTGGGTCCTTTTTGTCAAACCTCTCCATCAACTTCAGTATGAATTCTAGATAGAAGGTAATGTTAGCATGTCCCAAAGTGACCGATCTATGGTACCACCACTCATGGGCCTCTCCATCTAAATGAAAAGTAGAAAATTTAATTCTTTCTTCCTCCATGATAGTGTTGAGTTGGAAGTATGTGTCCAACTTATATACCCATGCTCTAGCTATGCACTTGTTGGAACCATAAAAGGAAGGAATTGATAACTTTCCAACCTTTTACATGATATCAACGTTCTATTGACCCCTATTGAAATCTTGGGGTCTATTCATGTACTTAATAGTACAGTAGTCCTGTAGTGACATGGCTTCTTGAAAATCCTCACCAAGATCTTGATACTCCCTCCAGTAATCACTAAAATCTTCACCTTGTCCTCATTGCTCTTGATTTCCTATTTTCTGCTCCAAGAAATGCAGAAAAAGTAGTCTAGGAGTCACTCTATTGGTGGTCCTAGTGTTATTTTGTATGGGAATATTATTGTTGTTTCCTTCTGCATGATTCCCATTGTTCCCATTGGAACCCCCTGCACCATTGATACCCCCATGAATTTAATTTGATTGGGTGTTGGTAAGTAACTATGTCATGAGTTGTACTAGTTGTTTCTTCCCCCTAGCTAAATCATTTAGGATATGCATGGCACTGTCCTCGGGTATCTCATTTGTGTCCCCCATGTCTCTCTCTTCCTCTGCTTCTGGATTTTCCTCTTCTTCTGAACCTGAGTGAAATAAGTTTTTTGACCTTATATAAGTGATATATTATCTGTCTCCCTACCTCATGAAATAATCATGCACTCACAGGATTGCATGATTGTGGCTCTGATACCACTGTAATGTCCCTACCTATTGCTATCACAGTTTTCCTTACTATTGTAGCAATGTATGTGTATTTCAGGGTGATTACTTTCATAAAAAACTTAGGCTGTATGTTCTATTTCATAGTTGGACAACTCAGTTTATTGTTGTTATTATGTTTTGTGATGATTGTTTGGATATGATTTTTTGTATTTGTTGTCTTAGGATTTTTGACAAACAATTTTCAATGTTTCCAAACACTTGAGAAAAGAAAAATATAGTAGCAAGAAAGTATATAAAAAATGATTCAATAAACAAGTAACATATCCATTTTATTATCTTATTTAAACTTCAAAAACTGGACTAGCACATGAAGAGGAAACTCACAAAAATGTCCTGAACAATAGCAGAATTTGATGACACAAAGGATGGAATAAAAAAGTATCTAATGTAACTATAATAGCATCCAATCCTCCACAACCTCAACTTGGCTTAGTTCTATAATAACTCACCCAACCAAAGAAAAATGACCACAATAAAAATGGACTCAGCCCACGAGAGGTATTTCAACCTCCCACATTTGAGAAATCTCCCCCAGACTCACAGCTAGACCTCTGAATGGATAATGGGATCCTTCTGAAAAGAAAACGACCCAAGCTAAGTGTATCTCAACTTAGCCAACAAATAAATCTTCCTACACCAAGCTACGCATCCCACAAGAGATGTAACTCATCCCCAACGTAAGGGAACTCATTCCAACTACTAGATAGCTACCCCAACAAATGGAATCACCCACCAATAATGAATAACTCGCCCCCCAATGAAAATATTTGACCCAACAACAAGGTAATTCAGTCCTATTAAGAAAATAAGCAGCCAAAAGGCAGTTCGGCCATCCACAATGAGAACTCAACCTCCTCAAGACAACTTGGCCCCCTCACAATAAAAAATCAGCTACAAACAAGAAAAATCCACTGCCAAAATAAAAAACTCCATCACAATGAAACACAATGAAAAGATCTCATTGATATTCTCTCTACGACCAACTAGGGTGGATGGTCTCACTATCGAAACCAATCTTCTTCTCTAGGGTTTTTCATCCCAAGAGCCAAAATCCACAAGAGATCCTCAAATTTGTTTTTAGAAAATAATAGTGAACAATGAGAGAGGGCGCCCTCATTCCATTTTTATTTCCTCATTCACCCTTTTGCTGACCCTTTCACCCTTTTAATAAAGTAAAGTAACTTTATAAGCTCAAAGTCACTTAAAACACCTTTTTCACTTAATTACTCAATGTCACTTTTAAAAAAGATTGATTTCCCGCTCCAATGAGAATAAATAATTAATTAATTCCCTTTTCTTCCACTGGCTATAGCCTATGGGAATCACTTAGGCTATTCGTCAATCTCCTAGAGTAATTATTTGGAAAGGACATTACAATATCCTTCTACCTCGTCTCTCTTTTCTTCTTCCATAGGAGGTCGTCACGATCAAGAGGACAGTCTTTTAGAGGCTCATGTAGTTCGAGTCTCAACACCTTATACCCTAACCTCATTGGGGAAATGCACATAGAAACAAATAAATAACTTACTACTATGATACAACTAATCTAGATTTTTTTGAGAATGAAATGAAAGCAGAGATATAACAAGGGAATACATAGAACTATTGCAAGAAACAAAGAGCTACAATAATTCACAATTTCTATTAAAGAATGAAATATGCAGAGACTATAAAAGAAAATGCATAGTGATATGAACTCACTAGAATGGTGACAACTTATCTCTGAGAAGAGATGTGATGGCTATGCTCATTTGCAAGAGTATGTGTTTACAATGAGGCTCAAAAGGCCTTTTTAACATAAAGTATTAATGAGAAAACTCTAAACATCCAAAATCCTAACCCTAGGATGTAATGTGCCTAATCTAAACCTCATTTGTAATTGTACATATATTTTGGTGAACCATTGGTACCAATTGTAAATGTAAATGTACATATAGGCTAGTGGGTCATTGGCACCAAGTTTTGGTTTTGCACACACATGAGTAGTGTGTGAGGATTGTTTTCCAAAGAAAGCGGTGCACACATTCCATAGTGTTGCACATACTTGAGTAAGTGTGCATGGATGATGCATCAAAGGAAGGGTGTGCACATTCCATGGTGTTACACGCACCAAAGTAAGTGCACGAGAATGACCGAGTTTTTTTTTTTTTTTTTTTTTTTGTGTGTGTGTGTGGTCATTGGGTTGGTGAGATGGGATGAAAATAGGATAGTGTGTCTATCCTTGTAAAATGTAATCATACTCAAATATTAATAATATAACATCATTGCACACATATAGATCAGACGAAAAGAGATGGGGGAATAAACTCCACTTAAAAAGGGAAAAGGGGGGAATATTTTATTAATATTTTTGAAAAGTATAATTTATGGATATTTATTTATCCTAAGTTCCCGAGGGATGGGAAAAAGTCACCAAGTGGCTAAATATATTTATGAAGATGACAAGTGTCCAGTTTAATGCATGCAATATATTGTTGGCCTTGGTATTCTTTGGGGGGATAATTCATTTTTCATCTTTTGGTGGAATTCATCATTCATTTTTCTTTCCTAGATTGCTTAGACAGATTCTCCTCCAGAAGAAAAAGAATGTATTATCTTTGTATAACCCTATTCATGGGAAAAACGGGTTTTGTTGTCGAAGAGGTGGGTTGTCGGGATCGTGAGCATTATCTCTAGGTGAGAGATTTGTTGTGAGTTTCTCCTTTGTGTGTTGGTAATTAGTTGCAGGGCTCTAAGACTTCCTGTTTGGCCTGTTAGTGAAGCCCTAGAATGGAATTGGGGAAGCAAAAGGATTGTTGATTAGAGAAGGGGCACACTTCTTAGCGTGGGACATGCATGTGGGGAATGAGAGACTCTAGATTTTTTTGCAGTAGTGGGAACCTTGAACTGAGCAATTTCGTTATTTATAAAAACTTAGACTAGCATTAGGAACCCTTTTTCCCTCATGGATTTAATCCCCATCTTGGGGGTGACCTTTTGCTGAAAGATTATGAGAAACATAGTCTATGGTTGGGAGGAACATCTAAGTTCTGCGCACAATTGGTGACTTTTCATAAGAGATAAGTGTCCTTTATGTACTTGTCTCATTTATTTTTTGTTTAATTATCTATGTCAGATATAGGTTTAATTCTTGTATGATGTTGCATACAAGTAATTGTTGTTACTCTGCATAATGATGTTATACATGTAAGAGTGATGTTATTATTTAGTATATGTAGTCTCATATGTTGAGTAAGTTAGTTATTAGTTATTCATTTTATTTAACTTATAATAATGGTTATAAGTAACTCAGACAAAATTAGAATGGCCATGCATGTAGGGAAATATTATGTGTGCGTGAGAGGCTAGATTCGCTTGTGCGCTCAAGGAAGCAGTCTATGTGCACAAGGAGAACAAAATGGCGCATGGAACCAGATTGGTTGTGTATGTTGTGGTAACCCTGTGTTCGGAGTGGTTACACATGCAATAATGTTTGCGTGCTCAACATGCTTATGCATGCAGTTGTGTCATGTTACTTTCATTGTTATAAATAGTGTTAGAAGAAGGACATTGGAATGGCGTGACCCAGCTTGGGGTAGTGCACATTACCTCAAGTGTATTTGTGTAGGTTATTGTTGTAATGTAGAATATGCACACTAGTTTTAAGAGTGGCATTGCTCAGCAGTAAGCTAGGGATGTTACAAAGTGGAATCTAAGAATTTGGTTAATATTTTCGTACCATTGCCCAACGTGGGAGGCTCGGGACGTTACAGTTTGGTATCATAGCTTAGTTAGATTTTAGAAGCATAGATTGGATGGGAAGTTGGGGATGTTACAGTTTGGTATCAGAGCTATTGGTTCAACACTGGACTTGTATGGGCTAGAGATCAACATGAAATTTTAGTGCGTGCTAAGTATTAGTGCCACACAGTTCAAAGTTTATTATGAACATAAAAATACAGGTGCGCGGTGTAGATTTGTGATGCACGTCAAATATTGATGCACGAATGTGCACACTAGAATTTGGGATATTAAAATTATCCAAGAAATCATAAGAAAGGATTATGAAATAATGGTGCATAGTTTCATGAAGTCATTGCATGAATTCGTCTAACAAATTTTATTACCGACACATTTTACAGAATTAACAACGATTAGAACATGATAGAATCAACGTAGAAAGTCGAAAAGCATGGAAGAGGCGCAGAGAACTTACATCCATGATGATGAATTCATGGATTTGTATGTCAGTTTGGTTGTTGATGGTACAAAATCCAAGGAAGAGAAAATAAAGTTGGTAGAAACAATAAACGGATTGCAAAAAGATGTCCAAATCTATAAAGTTGATAATGAGAGATTTGTGAAAGACAAGGAGCAACAAGATTGCTTCAACATCAAGTTGATGCAAAGATTGGATAGAATTGAGAAGAATATAGATAAGGATATTGATTCAAGAAAATCAAGGAGACACGAGTCTCATGGTGAAAGAAGAGAAACGCAAAGTGTTGATAAGAAACATCAGCACTCACTAGAGCATTCATTTAGGAAAGTGCATAGTATCTCAAGTCCATCTCCTATCAGGAAGCATAAGAGGAGCTCTGGGGTGTATGAGTTATAGGGAGAAATGAATAATATCAAGCCTCCTACCTTCGATGGTGAGCATAAGAAGGGTGAATATGAAAAGGCCTGACTGATGGGTATGAGGAAGTACTTTCAGCTGCATAGTTACTCTATGTAGGAAGAAAGAAGAATTTCCATCTATCAACTTAAAGGAAAAGCATAAATGTGGTGGGATCAGTTCGTGCAAGTTCAACACATTGATGAGAATAAGGTTACTTGGAGGGAGTTTAAAAGGTATTTTCAAAATAAATACTTAACCAAGAGATATTATGACAAGAAAATGGATTTCTTTGAACTCAAGCTTGGAAGTATGACAATAGATGAGTATGAAAAACGATTCTTGGAACTGCTGAAATATGTTGCATTCATCAAGGATGAGAAAGTTAAAATTCAAAGGTACCTAAGTGGGATTCCCTCATTTATTAGTGAAAAGATAAAATATGTTGACCCCAAGACATTGGAGGAAACCATAAGGCATGTTGAATTTTTTTATGATCAACAAAATGGATGACTGACTTTCCAAAATGCTTGGGAAGACAAGAAGAAAAATATGATGGAACAAAGAAAGAAGGGAACTAAACCACCCTTTTTTAGGAATACTGCACAAGGAAAACCAACTCCCAAGGAGCCCATAATGACTAAGACAGTGGGGAAAAGACCAAGGAAACAACCTATTCAATGTTTAGGTTGTGGCGGAGATCATATGTATAGAGATTCCCTTCAAAGAGGTGAGAAAGTGATAAATGCACATAGTGTGCACCAAGACGTGACAGTTGAAGACATGGGGAAAAATGTACCAAGGATCTACGTAGCACTGGATAACAAGCATGTTGAGTTTCAGTCGCACATGATTGAAGTGGAAGGTAAGATTAAAAACCAACCCATTGTTATTTTAATTGATTCAGGAGCTAGTCATAGATATCTCGATCCTAAGATGGTGGAAATATTCCAATTGCCAAGAAACAAGCTTGGAAAATGTTGGTTGGTGCAACTAGCTACAAGCGCAGAAATAAATATTAATGAGATGGCCAAGGCATGTCCAATGGAAATGAATGGATTGTGCACAAAGTTGATTTAAATATCACACCTTTGGGATCATATGATTTCTTCATTAGTATGGATTGGTTGGACCAACATCATGTTTTTCTAGATTGTTACAACAAGGATTTTACTTTCTTGGATGAGTAAGGAAACTTAAGAACAATTCAAGGCATTCCAAGAGTTGTAACTATCAAAGAAGTTTCAGCCTTCAATTGAAGAAAAGCTACAGGAAAGCATGTCAAGTATTTGTAGCACACATGGAGGAGACACCTAAGGATAAAGTGCCAAGTGTTGAATATTGTGCAGTATTGAAATAATTTGAAGATGTCTTTAAGGAGATGTCGGGGTTGCCTCTGAGAAGAGATATTGATTTTTCTATAAATATGATGATTGGAGTAGCTCCTGTATCCAAGACTCCTTATAGGATGAGTATGCCAGAGTTGAAGGAATTACAGGTGCAACTTGAAGAGATTTTGAAGAAGGTGTATATATTGTATCATCCCCAACCACCGACTGGGCTATGCCACTTAAATTTTTGAAATCTAATACCATTTTAATTTATAAAAATACTTTGCAAATGCACATATTCATACAAAATATTATCATAAATATACATGCAGCTTACACAGGAAAAACCGATGAAAATAATTGCATAAATATTAACCAAGCACATGATTAACACACATTTGACACTTGTATTTCATAAAAGAAAACCAATTGCGTGAAAACCTTCCATGCTCCTCCTAGCCTTAGACCACACTGCTAATAAACTCTCAGCAGGGTCACCCCCAAGTTGGAGCTAAAACTCCACTTGGGTAAAGGATTAATATCCAGGCTAAGGCATCTCAAACAACAATAAACTCGGTCATAGGTGCCAACTCAAACTAATAGCCTATAGTCCCTCATTCCCCACATGCCTGTCCCACCCTAGGAAGTGTGTCCCTTCTCTGTTCAACAGTCCCTCGACTACCCCACTTCCTTTTCGGGGCTTAAGCAACAAGTCAAACAAGAAGTCTCAGAGCCATGTAGTTGTAGTTTGGCACCTTGGGAAAACAATTCTCAGCTATTCTCTCACCTAGAGAGAATTATGATGGGCCTGATAACCCACCACTTCAATATCCTACGGGCTTGACAACCCGCTTCTTCAATCCAGCTCCCAAGCTAACCAGAGTATAGCTATAGGTGACAGTAACAACAGGGTACGGATGACAATTGAGTGAGTGAGGGAAAAATGATGATAGAATGATAGGAAAATGATCCAAGTCCAAGCTATATTTATGCATGTTCCCAACTTGATACTTTTCATGTTGAGAACTACCTTGGGCTCACTTGACTCCCACTTGTTTTGATTAATATTTTCGTTTGATTAAATTTATAATACAGGTGTACTATCCTTTTTGCATCCAGGCTCACCAACCTCAAAACACAAACATATATACAAAGTCTCTCTAGACTCAAGATTGAGCACATAAGCTGGTGTATGTGGAAATTCAGGATGGTGCGCACCCTTCCTTTAGTGCACATTCCTCGCACACTTACATAGTTGTGTGATACATTATTAAATGTGTGAACTTCTTTAGTATGGGGTCCACACACTAACTGAATGTGCACATAACCGAACCAAAGACCTTGTACCATTAACTCACCAGCTTATATGTATAATTACATTTACATTTAAAATCAGTACCCATGACTCACTAGCCTATATGTTCATTTACATTTATATGTAAAATTGGGGTTCAGCCTAGGGGTATTACATTCCCCTCCCCTTTATTTATGCATTGTCCTCGTTGCAATATATACACATATATAATAAAAACTTCAAAAGTATTAAAAAATATGCAGGTATTTTTCCAGCATAGCATCCTCGTGTTCCCAAGTTGCATCTTCAGGACCGTACTGGGTCCATTGGACCTTTACTAGCCCTATGGCTCGATTCCAGAGCTGTTTGATCTTTTGGTCCAATATGCACACCGAATGCACTTTGTTGCGCCTGTTTCGTCACCTTGGTGAGCAAAATAGAGGTGCT
>JASDQU010100591.1:64982-89031 GCA_032191745.1 Picea mariana | reverse complement strand
AACTAAATTCATGAGCATAGGGACATAGAAACAAAAAGAACCATAAGACCCATGTCACCAATGTTGAGGCTGATCTATTAGTGAAACAAAGCACCAAGAAGAAAGGGGACTATGAGTCCCTTCTTCCTCCAAGGGAGGGCTCTTGGACCCCCACTAGCTAGCTCTTCTTACAAAAAAAAAAAAATGAAAATGATGATGAAAATACTCTTTACAAATCCACTCAATGTGTGAGATGGATCGTCTAATGCAATGGTGGCAATATGCTCTTGACAAGGATGGAGTCCTCAAGAGAATAGAGGCAGCATAACATTACTTTGAATTCCTTGAAAAAATGAGGTGCATCCATGGCTTTTTATAGCATTGCTTTGGGTTATTGTTTAACTGCTTTGTAGTGTGAAAAGAGGCCATTTAGGGCATTCCTAGGTCTTTGACCAGCCCACCAGTCAGATCCAGTTCATATTTGAGGGTCAAATCGGCTTAGGAGCTGAACCATAAGTGGGTGGGAGGCTGACCACTCTCATAAATGCGTCGTTTAGCAGGTGTGCGGCTTTTTGCGATAACAGTCGCGCATCGTGCGCCTGTGCGCGATGTCTGTGTTCTTGTTCCGCGCATGCGTGTGTTCCCAATGTCTGCATAGCGCTCTTCAATTTTTCACTACTTTGTATAGTTTTTTGACCTTTTTTCAATGTTGTGGTATTAATTCAGGTCCATGGATGACTTCATCACTATTTGACGATGCTGAGTTCTTGTAACCATGTGCGGACAAAATTTCAGTGATAACATATGCCCCCTGATGGATGAGCTTAGGAGCATACGTATAGCCGAAATCCATCATTGTTTCTTCTACTGAGAATGTTGTGGTAAGAGAAAGCAATAGTGGGATCGTCCAGAGTAATCCGTTGGAGGAAAAAAGGAACCGATAGGACCCGACCTTCTACGAGGTGTGTAAAATAGAAAACTGTGTACAAATGAGGCGGGCATGCCCCATGCTCGTGTCATGTAACTCTGAAAAAAGATGACTGAAGTGTTGGTGTAGACAACCACAGTTCCCTCAGGGGTGGTCGTGATAAAGGCAGAAGACAATTATGCAAATGAACGTACTTTGAAAAGTAGGCAGTGATCGCGGTCATAAGTAGCAGCGATTATGTGGGCATTGATAGCCCAGCCAAGTTCAGAGGTCTTCGGCAAATGAAAGAACTAACTGTAATAGTTGCAAAGTAATACCCACCATAACATGAGAAAGTGTTGGCGTCGAATTTCATGGGGGTCAACGACAGCAGGGAGCAATGGTGTTTCACCCTGTTTCATTCGAGATCTCTCATTGAGTGGAGAATGAGAATCAAGATACTTCCGCCCTTCTGGAAAACTGTACTGATGTCGATAAAAAGGGGAACGCGACTCCTAGAAGTAGATGGCTTCATGAAATCTACTGAGATGAGGAAGTGGCAGAGGTACATGGACGAAGTCAAGATGTGGGAAGACTTAATACTGCCCTTGGTTGGAGTATGTGTGAGAGAAAAAGTGGCCTCAACCGTTCAATGAGGTTGAGTGTCAGGGGGACGACAAGACCGGGGATAAGTTGTGCCAGAGGCAGGACAAGGTGAAAAAATTTAGAGGGCAGAGGTAAGTGACCTGTGGGGTACTCTGAAGATATGGATGATGCTAGAAAGGGTAGATGATAAGTAGTGCTCCAACCAAGGGTGACATGGGTTGCGGTTGGCCAAAAAGAGGGAAGCAGGTCGCCAAAGGTGACGACAAAAAAGGTAATGTAACGACTGGAAATAAAGGCATTTGTACAATAAATAACGAATAATTGGGGAGAAATGTACAAATACAGAAACGAGTGCCCCAGTGTGATATGGGTGGCCCGTGTATGGCATAATTTGCTCGAAGAACTAATGAAGGGTGGGGGCCCCATTGGTGAGTTTCTGTATGAGGTAGGTGAAATGAAGGTAGATTTGCAGATGGGAAAACTGATTGTGGATGAAATGGAGGGTTCATGATACTGTGGAGGTGCAGTCAAAAAATAGAACCGTGAAGAGATAATCTAGGAGTCCATGTGGGAAAGCTAGCAAAATGAGGAGAAGGAGTATGTGGTTGATTCGCGACATGATGAAAGACTATCGGGACTCCCATCCCTAAAGGGTTTTGAAAAACAGCATGAGTGTTAGAAGTGTCAAAAAGGTGCTATGAATGGGACAACTCATGTGGGTAAGAATGCTACTAGGTAATAGTACCGAAAATGCAAATGGAGGTGAGGGTACTGCAGAGCTGGGAATGGGGATCCTAGAGGCAAATGTCAGAGGGTGTGACTAGAAATGTAAGTGCGATACAGAGGGAAAGACTACATGCCAGTGCTGAGTATATACCTGAAGGGGTTGTGCCAATGTATGATTATCAATTACCTGCACACATGAAAACCAAATACCCAACGTGAACAATATCTGAAGAGAATCGAAGATATGATCATGTATTTGATAAGTGTGAAGATGCGCATGCGTACCTGACCAGGGTATGAAAAAAAAATGGCGCCCCGGGGGCTCAAGATGAAAAGAGGCCCAGGGACTGTTGTGATGTAGATGACGGGATGTAGATGACGGGATGTTGATCCTGTGGCTGAAGACGAATCGAGAAACGGACACCGTGGGCTCCTGGAATGGTGATTGGAAGTTTGGCAAAAAGGCCTATATATAGCTGTAGGGCCCACGTTGCCACCTCATTTGTACCTGCTGCAATAGTGATTGGACGAGCAGTTTTCAAAGGATATTTGGAGATTTGGGGAGGATGAGGCATCCGAGTGGCGATTAGCGAGCTTCAGGTTAGTGGTCTGATCATCCTACATAGAAATAGAATTTCATTTTTTGGGTAGGGGTTGTACGGAGGGTCATACCGAGGGATTTTGTGGATGTGGGCCCCACGTGCTCGGGCGATCCGGAAGTAGGCACGCACATGTGCGCGCTTGCCCGTCAGATAGACGGACATGGGGGTGTTGGTGAGGGAATAAAAGGCGCACACTATGTGTGCGCCTGTCGGCTGTACAGCTGCGCATTTGTGTGCGGCTGTGGCGTGGACAAGCGCACACCAGTGCGTGCCTGTGTAGGTAACAGGCGTGCCTGAGAGCGCGCCTATGTAGGTAACAGGTGCACCTGAGAGCGCGCCTGTGAAGCTAACAGGTGCGCATTCATGCCCGCTTATGTAGTGAATAGGTGCGCATGTGTGCGTGCCTGTGGGTTGAAACAGCCGCGCCTTAGAGGCAAAGTTGACAGGTGTAAAATTGATCTTTGTGATGTTGTTGATGGTCTCGTGGGATGATATAAGACTCTTTATTATATTGTGGCTGCAGGTGGACAGTTTGCACGATGCCAGTGGGTTGGTGAGAGCGATATTGGTCCCAGCTACAAGACGCCGTGGCTATTGAGGAGCCAGGTGTGCGAGTGACTTTGGCAGTCTGTGGGTTGCTAAAGTTCTTTGAGTGCCCTTTGATACGGGTGCAGGAGTATCTCCTGTAGTTCCTGATCCAGATGTGGAGTCCAGAACTGCATTGCTTCCTTGTGCGAGGAGAGCAGATCCCCTTCACTGTGGTGGAGGATGTGTACTTCTTGATTGGGCTCCTGTTTCAGCGTGTTCCCCTACCGACAGAGCCGGTGCTACTGAGGGATCTGGCCCTAGCGACCGTTGGCCGGAGATACTGTTCTAGTCAGAAATTTATGTCCGAGACGATTGTGAGCATTGGGTCGATAAATGCCCTGGCACATCCTTGTATAGTAGCGATGATTGTGAGAGTATATGGGTCACTGGCGACCCAACGGATCAGTGGGGGCCAATTGATGGTGATGGGGAGAGTGTTGGCCGGTGAGTAGTTCGCCTGGGGGCGTACAATACACACGAGGATGGTGGGGTAGTTGGACCACTGTCGGTCCATGGATATGGGGGAGTTTGCCTTCAGGTCCATCCTGGTGGCCTGGTTTCTGAAGAAGGTGTCGATGTTGTGCCCTAGGATTCTATTGGGTGCGCCTGGGGTGTGAGAGCTGCGACTGAGGTGGTGGTCGACCATGTTGCTTTGCCATGGTGGTGGTGAGGGTGGCCACTTCTTCACTGCAGAGGCAGCACAGGTATGGCAGCAGATGTCGCAGGTGATACTACGATACCCCTATGCTAGGGTTGACTTCTGGGATGATCCAGACATGGTGCTACATCTAGGGGCGTTTTTTGAACACCGAGGTATGTTGATTTGATGATGTTGATATGTAGGTTTTGTGTTTTTTGAGATAGCATGCCTTATGTATATGATATAGATGTTGATACTATATGGTGTTTATTTTCATGTGCAGATGTGGCACCTCGCGAGCGCGAGGTGGAGTTGCAAAGAGCGCTGGAGAGACCACCGCGGGGAGAGAGACGTCGGCGTGAGGATACCACAGTGTGACCAGCTGAGCCAGAGAGGGCAGCGAGGAGGCGTCAGTTTGATGACCCTAGTGTTGGGCCATAACATGCTCCTTCGGTGGCTTCCGGAGTGGATTTTGAGGACATACGTCATCATCTAGAGACGTTGTTACAAGAGGTGCCTGAGGGCATATGGTCTCGCATCCAAGATGAGGCTTTCCTAGAGCAGTATGTGGGGGTGCCGCCACCATGGCACACCATAGTACGACGAGCAGCTGTGGCTATTGCGTTGACAATCGGACGACTGCTACCGGGGCAGGAGGGGTCCGTAGGGGGGGGACCACCACCTCCTGGGGCAGGAGGTGGTGGGCCGCTACCGCCTGAGGGAGGAGCAGGTGGTGGTGCTCTAGAGGCACCGTCAGTGGTGCTCTTAGGCATTGATGTATATATATTATTTTTTTTGTATATAGGTTGGTGAGCCCATTTTGTACCGAGGTGCTGCATTAGCCTGCAGATACTTGTATTTTTTGTATGTAAACATTCGGATGGCACTGTGGACCTTTATATATACATGAGTATACATTTTTGAGATTGATGTGGTGTTTACATGTTTTTGGTTAATGTTTTGATGACGTCTATTCTATATATACGCTGTGACAGGTTTGTGTTATATGTTTATGTATGTGTAGCTTGATGTGATATATGCCAGTCTAACACAATATTAGCTAGGTTATCTGTAATTTGATTCAATTGTCTTGGAATATGTGTAAATGTAATGGAATCAAAATGTCAAGATAAAAGCCTAACCTACAGGTATTTGCGAAAGAGGCAAGGATCACGGACATGGTACAAATTGTTGAGCTAGAGTACGACTAGTTGAGAGTCGAGGAAGACGCTAAGGTGATGGATATGGTGATGCTGGGCATCATCCAAGAGGCCAATGACGGTGGTGTATTTGGCTTGGTTGTTGGTTACTGAACCCAAACATATGCCGCTCGAATGGAGCATTTCATGTGAGGGGGTGTAGAGAGCCCAAGCAGCCGAAGCAAGATTTTGTGTCCAACGGCTGGCGCCGTCGGCGTAACCGATGTGGTAGGCTGGTGGAGGAAGCATCTGTCAATAGCACAAAGGATAGTTTAGACTTAAGGGAAGGAAAAAAGATTAAAAACGCTAAAAAAGAAATAACCTAAAGTAGAATGACTACGTTTAAGCGTAAAATTTCTTTAAGTATAACCTGTTGACGGGCTCTTTGAGAGAGAGGCCTTCGAGAGAGGCCAGAATATATGCACCTTTGGTGAGTCAATGTTGAATGATGTATGGGCCATGCCAAAGTGACTCGAATTTTCCATGGCCAAAGGTATCATGAGAGATATCGTAAGCCAGGACGAGGTCACCTTCGCAAAATGAGCGAAGGTTGACATGGCGATCAAAGGTAGCCTTGGATTATTTTTTAGCTGCCTCGTTGTTCTGTAAGGAAGATCGACGATCTTCATCCAGAGACTCCAAGTTCAGCAAGCGCTGCTCCATTGGAGCAGTGTCGGGTAATAGCTCGATTGTGGTGCATAAGGTGGTAATTTCGCACTCGATGGGAAGAGTGGCCTCAACCCCATGGACTAAATGAAATGGTGTGAAACCAGTAGCTGTTTTCACAGTCGTTCGGTAAGCCCATAGCGCAGAAAATTACATATGATGCCAATTGGTTTTATGTTTATTAATCGTGCGTTGTAACATGGTCTTGAGGACTTTGTTGACTGCTTCAACCTATCCGTTAGACTGAGGGTAGTATGGTGAGGCAAACTTGTGAGAGAATCCTAACCGAGATGAGAGTTCGACAAAAATATCATTCTTGACATGTTTCCCATGATTGGAAATGAGTTGGATGGGTACTCCAAAGCGGGATATGATGTGGTTAAAGAAAAAACATGCTGCAGTGTCAATGGTGTTGTTGAAAGTGGGCATAGCTTCTGCCCATTTGGTGAAGTAATCCACGGCGACAACGATGTATTTGTGACCATTGCTGGAGGGGGGATTACAAGTCATGAATTCAATGCCCCATTTACAAAAAGGTCCGGCAGTAATGATAGGGTGAAGAAGAACGGGGGGAGCTCGGGCTTTGTTGGCATAGAGCTGACGTTGCTCACATCGTTTCATGGCATGAATGAAATCATGAAACAAGGTAGGCCAAAAGTAACCGGCTCGGATAATCTTTTGAGCAGTGGATATGCCCCAAAGATGGCCCCCACATGCGTCATTATGGCAGTCGTTTAAGACTCTGTCGACCTCATCAATACTCAGGCATCGACAAAGAATGGTGTCGACGCCCCGCCGGTATAGGATGTCTCCGATGAGGAGGTAGCGGGGGGTCTGATGGTGAATACGATGATGATCATCTCGTGAAAGGTGGTTACCAAACTTTTGAGTGCGAAGATAGGTGAGGAGGTCGTCGTATCAAGGATCATCTGAAGTGATGTAAAAGAGATGTTCGTCGGGAAAGTCGGTGTTGACGGGGGCACTGGTGGTGTCAGAGGGGAGGGTCATGACAAGTTCGGCGAGAACGAGGGCCTTCTTACTCTTAGGTGTTGAGAACTCAAGGTCGTACTCCTGAAGGATAACAATCCATCGAGCAAATTTGTCGTTAACTTGCCAACGGCTGAGCAAGTAGTGCATAGGGTTGGAATCTACGACAACCTTTGTCATGCGAAGCAGAATGTAGTGGCGCAATTTCTGGACTGCGAGGACAACTGCAAGAGCAAGTTTCTCTTCGTGCTTATACTTCAAGGGTGGCCCTAAGAGGTTTTTACTAACGTAATAAATGACATGCTCACGATTTTCATCACCTACCTGGATGAGAACACCGGCTACTGATATAGTTGATGCTGATACGTAGAGGATATAGTCACGATTGTAGTCAGGTGCACTAATTAAAGGTGCATTTGAAAGTGTTGTTTTAAGATTGTCAAATGACTATTGGGCATGGTCGTCCCAGTGAAATGGGATGTCGTGACGTAGTAAGTGAAGGAAACCATGTGCGCGTATGGTGTAATCTGGGACAAAGCATCTAAGAAAGTTAGCTTTGCCCTGTAGACTCTGAAGTTGTCGTAAATTCCAGGAAGGTGGAATTTCAGTGATAGCTTGGACTTTGAGGGGGTCTATGATAATACCACTTTGGGAAATGTTAAATCCGAGGAGGTGCCCTGCGGTGACACAGAGCACACACTTGAGAGGATTCAAGCGGATGTTGTACTGACGACACCGTTGAAAGATGATTCGTAAATCATCGAGATGTTGGGTGCATTTCTTGGATCGAGCTGTGAGGTCATCCATGTAGGCGAGTATGATATTTTCCAAATCGTGAAAGATGTATGTCATAGCCCGCTGGAAAGTTGCATCGCCATTATTTAAGCCGAAAGGCATGACACGATATGAAAAAGTACCCCACGGGGTAGTGAATGCAGTTTTATACTGATCAGCTGGGTGGATTTGAATTTGATTATAGCCAGAGAATCCATCCATAAAGGAGAGAGCCTCGTGGTTGGCGCAGTCGTCGATAATTTGATCGATGAAAGTCATTGGAAAATTTTCTTTTGGACATGCGTGATTGAGATCGCGAAAGTCTGTGCAAATGCGGATCGTGCCCTGTTTTTTGTTAACGGGTATAGTCTTGGAAACCCATGAGGTATAGGCGATGGGGTAAATGAACCTGGCAGCACGTAACTTGTCAATTCCAGCTTTAATAGCTGCGGCTTTGGATGGGTGTAGCGGTCATTGTTTTTGGCGAACTGGTGTAATGTCAGGCCAGGTGTCGATGCGATGTTCGACAATAGAGGGATCGAGGCCAGGCATTTCCATGTATGACAAGGCAAAAATATCCCTATATTCTTGAAAGAGGGCTTTATATGCGGTGATTTCCTGAGGAGTGCAAGCAGCTCCAATGGTGATTTCTTCGACGATGCCATTTTTAATGGAAATGTCGATTTTAATAGTTGGGGAAATGTTGGACATATTTCCTTCTTCAAAAGCATCAGGGGTAGGAATGGGATTTTTGAACCAGTCGATAGGCCCTCATGGGATAAAATCCTTGGTTTCGACCGTGTAAATGGGGTTTTGATTAGGAGGCATGGAGGCTTCCTGTGGAGAGAAGAGTGTGCGATGGTGTAGCGCATCCTAGGGAGAGTCTGGGTGGTTTAACTCTTCAAGTATTTCCTCGTCACATTGGAAGTGATGAGAATACAAGAGGTCGTGAGGAGTGATCTTGGTGACAGTGGTCGTGTGGTTGTCCCCTGGTGAGGAAGAAGCAGGGGGACCAATGTTAGGAGATGGTGAGGGTTCACTCGACATAAACCATATATTGAAGTACTGAGGGGTACCCATGGTGGTTGGGTGGGGAGTGTCCGTAGGGGAATGAGTAGGAGAGTTGGGGGGGTTAGGAGGTGAATCCTCAGATAAGTCATCTAAGAACCATGGAGGCGTTGGGAGGGCCTCGGGTTCGGGAGAAATGACATGAAGATCCTCTAATGACGAGGTAATGTCAATTATCACCTCTGCGGGTCGGTGAAGTAGATTCAATTGGTGTTGCTTGTATTCAAGGATCATAGTACACTGGTAGGATCATAGTACACTGGTAGGTGAAATGAGCTAATGAATCGCAGAGAGAGCAAGGGCGTCTCATACGTTCATTGACGAAAGTGATGATAGCGGATGTCATTGATATTTGTTGAGGAGGACTTAGCAGGATTGGGGTTTCTCTGGAAGTTCTGGCGTACTGCGGCTAACGTTTTCCGAAAGCATGGCAGTGCTGGGCAATGGTGGGTATAATGGCCATATTCCAAACATATAGCACAAGAGTATTTGGTCCTCAACCCTTTACTACTGGAAGGGGGGGTGGTAGTGGTGGGACTAGCAGTAGTGGTGGGTGTTGGGGGAGTGTGATTGAGTGGGATCAAATTCCGTAATTCTGGTAGAGACGGGCAGTTGTTGGTTTGGTGTCCCTCTTTCTCACATAGTGCACAAGGTGGTGGGATGCGTGGGGGAAGTGGAGCTGTGGGCTCCTTATTCTTTCTCCTGCCCCCAGTTGTAGCAGGGGGGTTAGTGAGTGGGGGTTTGGTGGGGGTAAGTATGGGAATCATCATGGGGATTCCTTCTTTTTGGGGTGGAAGGGATGGTCAAGGGACCATCTCTGGTGGGTGTAAATACCAAACTGGGATTGCTAACACCATATTAGGTAGTGTGAGCGTTTCTGGTACCTGAAAATCTTCGATACCTGGTGGAGGGTAAAAGAAGGGAATTTGAGTGATGGCTTGGGGAACTGTCTCCCAAACTAGGATATGTACTGTGGGAGAGGTGGAATCATGGACTGCTGGGGTCGACGAGTGTGCAGGAGGTTCTTGAGGAGGGGGTTCTGTGATGAGGGGGACGTCAGATATGATAGATTCCTCTGTAGGAGGAAGGGTGTCCTCTGTGTGAGTTCCGTTAGATGATATGACGCATACTTGATTGGACAGACGAAGAAGTGGTGGTGCTCCATGGTACATGCCTAACAAGGATGGATCTTTAAAAATCCCAGGACCCATCTTGACAAGTGGATATGTTTCATGGCTTGTGTGGATGAGAAGAAGAATGTTATCGATGTTGGCAGATGGGTTAGGCTCATAATGTGAGACTTGGTCAATAGTAACGATCTTCCCATTGTGAGGGAACATCATTGTTCGAAAGATGGAAGATGCCACTGCCTTCATAGTGTACATGTAGCTACGACCGAACAGGATATTATAATCGAGAGGGGCATCGATAACTTCGATATCGATGAGAATAGTCTTGCCCCCGAGTTCAACGGGGAAATTTTGGAAGAGCCCTTCAGGAGATGATGGTCATCCGTCATAAGCACGTAATGTGATGGCAGAGGGTATGAGTTTCAGAGAACCAAGTTTCTTCCATACTGTTTTGGACATAATGCATGTAGATGCACCTTCATCGATGATACACCGATGAACTGTGATGTTCCGTATTTTTACTGGTATTTGAAAAGCGATCAAGGCGGGAAGACAAGGTTCTCCGCTATCAAGATCAAAGGTGATGAGTCGAGTATCTACGGGGTCAACTACCCCCAAGGTGGAAAGTAATGATTTCCACTGAGTAGGACAAGTCTGGAGGACCTCCAATACTGACATGGCAGCCAGGGATTGTGCTAAGTCATCGACCAAACTATAATTATGAGTTTCCCTAGCCTGTGGGTTGTGGACATTCCTGCACAATGGGATGCGAGGGATGCGAAGCGATGGTTCAGCGGAAGGGAAAGGAGTCACCAACGGGGGTCCCGTCAGTGTAGTTTTTGTCTCTGGAGGGATGGGAGAAGGCTCAGTGGGCGTATGATACTGACGGTTACATGTTTGCAGAAGGATTTCTTCCTCACTTGTGAGGAGAATTGTGTGATCTGTTGGATTGTTGGGGTTAAGGTATTGTCCCGATGGAGGTGGAGGATGTTGTGTGTCATGTTGGGTGTTTATCACACCTTGATGTGGAATAGGATTTTGCAGCATGGCGAGAGGGGGTTGTTGCACGTATTGTTGTGGTGCCTGCTGAGGGGTAGGCGGTGTGGGAGAATGGTGAAGACTACCAGAGTCTTTCAACCGTTTGAAATCGGTGATCTGGGGGCAATGATGAGTGTAATGGCCAAACTCACCACAAAGGGAACAAGGGAAGATGGTTTTAACATTATTGTTATTTATCCCTTGGCGTTTATTATTATTTCCCCCTTGGGGGTTTTGGTTCCCTTGGTTTTGGTTGCCCCCAGTGGGTTGGTGTTGTGGGGGTTGATTCCCGCCTTGACCTGGGTTGTTGTTATTCCTGTTCTATCCTTTCTTCTTGGCATTGTTCGATGGATGGGTTGGATTGGCTGTATTCAATTGTTCAAAACTTTGGTATTGTTGAATAGCAGAGGGTTGAACAAAATTCACCCCCGCATGAGGATGTGGGGGAGCCATGGGTTGTGGAGGACCAGGAAATGGGAAGTACGGATTTTGTGGTGGTACTGATCCATAAGGTACATAGGAAGGCATAGTGCTTTTTCTAGTACTATAAGATGAGGTAGAGGGAGTACCAGATTTTGTTTGAATAGGTGGATGTATGGGGGGTGTCGGCGGTGGTCCACTGATGGGTGGACGTATAGCAACAGGGTATGGTTGTTGATAAGGGGGTGGGGGGTAATAAGAAGTGCCCCCGTATGCTGGTGGGTATTGAGGTGTTCCATACATCGGTCGTGGTTGGGGTTGTGGGCCGTCGTGAGTGGTGGCACCAATCAGCCCGTCGGCTGAGTGAGACATCCCAGGTTTGTCTTGGCCAAATGGTATAGGTTTTGGAAGATCAAGAAGTACAGTGTATAAGTACCCTGACTATGCATAGATGAGGTCATACTGTTGGGCCTTACTAATGGCTTCCTCTTCAGATTGAGGGAAGGTGGAAGCTACATCCTTACCGAGGAGAGAGACAAGTGATCTAAGAAACCAGTCGAGACATTGTTGCTTGGTGGTTTCTGCTTTGCACAAACTACGTCGCCTACGCCACTCGTGAATGTGGTCAGCGATATGTGTGGCTGAGGTTTGTTTGAAATTAGAAAGTAGTTCTAGACCATTGTCGTGGAGGATGGGCAATTGGAAGAAGGTCAAGAAGGCTTTGGCCAATGACTCAAAAGTTGCATGGGACCCTGATTTTTCTTCTACATACCATTTGGCCGATGGGTCAGTGAGTGTGCATTGAAATAATTATAGTCTGATTGAATCATCCATAATGCTATTGGAGGAGCACCATAAGTGAAAGGTCATGACATGGTTGGTAGGGTCATCGCCTGCCTTTCCTTCAAACTTTGGTATGTCTAAATGTAGTTTGGTAGGCATTGCAGGCCATGTGGGAGCATGCAATATAGGATCATTGGTGAGTTTGTTGAGATCTGGTATGTTGAGAGAGGCCAAATATGGCATCTGCAGTGGGGGGGGAGGATTAGCTCTGACCATGGTGTTTTGTGAACCTGACCCTTGAGGGGGGCTAGGTGGGTTGGTGCTTTCTCCTTGAGAGGAAGTGGGTCCCCCACTTCCATGTAAAGGAGAGAAAGTGAACGGATGACCTTGGGAAGTGGACCCAAGTAATGTAGAACCAAGCAAAGTTGATCCTAAAATAGTAGCACTCACAGGAGTGTGTGAAGGAGGTGTCGATGAGTGGGCACGACCAGACACTCCTCCTAAGATAGGAGGGAGGTTTAGCAAGCGTCGTGAACGGATGGGGTTCTATGGTTCCCCTATGATGTTCGACTAGCTGTGTGAATGTGTGCAAAGAGTGGTGAGAGTAATATAGAAACAAGAGCCTTTGCGTTGAATGTTTACACAATATATATATATATATATCCAAATCAAACTGTAATCAGTTGTGCATCATACATAAAATGTTGTGAAAAAGAAGCATATATATGGGTAAGTGGGTTTTGTCTGCGTGGGGAATCAAAAGAAAGAAAATGCTTGTGTCCTAGAAGACGTAACATCCTTCCTCTCAAATAACACTGGACCTTCCAATAGTACTCAACAATGGGGTCTAAAGTCACTGGAAGAGAAACTAGTGAAGGATGAAATAATTGGTTATAATGAGGGGTAAAAGGGGCATATCCCAAAAGAGCTAGCGATATTTCCCAATAGCCACACAAAATCCAATCAAGGTGCAATTGCAACCCACAATTTCCACCTGGGTAGATGTCCTAAAATTGGTCACTAGGTACCTCGGTCAAAGTGTGGCATTTAGATTTTTGGCCTAAGAAATGGGTCACGGGCTGGATCCCATCCAAGAGGTGGGTGCCTCAAGGGGGGACACACAGAACAACTGGACCTCGGCCTTCAACCCTTCACAGGTATCTCCCTGCCTTATGGTATTAGGAACACTTGACTTGGAGGATTTTCAGTTCCCTATTTGACAACCTCTATGTTTTTGATAATGTGAGAACCAGATAACGAGGAGTTATTTGGATGCCTATCCTCTAAATCCTACCTAGACTAAAAAATTTCTTTTGGCACCTCCTGTGGAGGAAAACTTAGTGAGTTTTTAGAAAGATTTTAGATGTAGTTTTTTTGGGAGGTTGGGGGTGCAAACCAACCTCGTTGATTTAAAATGGGAGTGGATAGTTTCGTCAAGAAAAGGGTGGGGTATTTTCGGAATCCCTTTGGAGGAAACTTACTTTGACCTCCACGTTTCAAGAAGAAGCTATGTGAGTGATAAGTGACTTTTCTGTGTGAGTGAAAGTGTGCCAATTTTTAGTGAATTAGGTGTCACCTTGCTGCATGTGGACTTCGCTTGGTCCTTACAAGTGTTTGATTACCTAATTAACTAAGTTCCTTTGGTACAACCTTGCGTAATTCAAAAGTCCCTAGGAAGCTAGCATGTGGACATGTGGGTCTGTTACTATCCCTTTAACTCCCTATTGTAATTTAATCTAAGAAAAGATTTGAAACTATCCTAGATTGATCATGTGGGCATGTATGGGCCCATTACAAAACCTTTAAACTTCCCTAGTGTTTTGATCTAAGAAAGAAAAAATTCAAACACTATCCTATCTTTGTAGCATGTGGGCATGTATGGGCCCGTTACAATATTAAGATGTGTTTGAAAAAGTAAACTAAGAGGAGTCCCAAGAAGGGTTGTTGTCCTCTCCTAAACGTTTTAATGTTCTTTAAGGGAGATGAAATTGTTTCACAATCTTTTTTTGATTCTCAAGATCGCTTGGAGGTGCAAGAGAAGAGCATACTAAGCAATTGTTACTCAACTTCTAGTCCCAATGCAAGTTGAATGTGATTAAAAATGATTTCCAACTTATCTTGTGAGTCAAAACAAGCCATCCATGTGGCAAAAAGCAAAGAAGGGAAATTGATTTTATCCTCCTAAGTGCCTATGTGTTTGTGACTAACCCCTTTATATGATGAGGGGACTAAGTGTGATGCAAATTTAAAACATGTTTGACATAATTTTTAAGAAGGCAAATGGCCTTCCCCACATCTCAACAACTTTACAATGTGAATTTTTGCACAGGTGCACGGGTCTCAGTGGAGATAGAGGCGCACAGAGCGCATGCGCACGAACAGAGACAATCCAACAAGCGTGTGTGCACAGAACGGGACTATGAATCAGGCGCATGGATGCACGATGCACGTCTGTGGGCCTAAAAACCCACGCATATATGGCACACGACCGAGAATGAAAAATCCGAATGGATTTCTCTCTATTCAACTTGGAATTGGTTGGTTGGCAGGTCGGCTTAGGCCGGTTAGTGTACCTGCAAGTTAAACAAACTAAAAGAAGAGCAAGAAAAACCCAAATGAGGTAGGAAATTGATACCTCTCCCCAGTGGAGTCGCCAATCTGTTGCACCTCTTTCGTCACCTTGGTGAGAAAAATAGAGGTGCTTGCAAGCTCAATTGGGTCTGCTGAGCAGGACAGCTGTAAGGAAAAGAGTTAGGGAAAGAAAATAAAAGACTACAATTAAGAATTAAACTAAGAAATGCAATAACAACTAAATTCATGAGCATAGGGACATAGAAATAAAAAGAACCATAAGACCCATGTCACCAATGTTGAGGCTGATCTATTAGTGAAACAAAGCACCAAGAAGAAAGGGGACTATGAGTCCCTTCTTCCTCCAAGGGAGGGCTTTTGGACCCCCACTAGCTAGTTCTTCTTACAACAAAGAAAAAATGAACATGATGATGAAAGAACTCTTTACAAATCCACTCAATGTGTGAGATGGATCGTCTAATGCAATGGTGGCAATATGCTCTTGACAAGGATGGAGTCCTCAAGAGAATAGAGGCAGCATAACATTACTTTGAATTCCTTGAAAAAATGAGGTGCATCCATGGATTTTTATAGCATTTCTTTGGGTTATTGTTTAACTGCTTTGTAGTGTGAAAAGAGGCCAATTAGGGCATTCCTAGGTCTTTGACCAGCCCACCAGTCAGATCCAGTCCAGATTTGAGGGTCAAATCGACTTGGGAACTGAACCATAAGTGGGTGGGAGGCCGACCACTCTCATAAATGCATCGTTTAGCAGGTGCGTGGCTTTTTGCGATAACAGTCGTGCATCGTGCACCTGTGCACGATGTCTACATTCCTATTCCATGCATGCGCGTGCGCCCAATGTCTGCATAGCGCTCTTCAATTTTTCACTACTTTGTATAGTTTTTTGACCTTTTTTGAATGTTGTGGTATTAATTCAGGTCCATGGATGACTTCATCACTGTTTGACAATGCTGAGTTCTTGTAACCATGAGCGGACAAAATTTCAGTGATAACACACTTGAAAATCACCTTCTTGCTCCAACTAAATCACATTCCAATCAATGACATGATTAGCATCAAGTACATACTTTTTAAGAAAGGTTACATGGAATACATTATGAATACACATTGATGCAGGTAAGGCAAGCATGTAAGCTACAAGCCTAATCCTCTCTGGGATTTCAAATGTCCTACAATAATGAGGTTCCAACTTTGAACAATTTCCCAACTTCAGGGAAATTATCTTGGCCTTTACTTTTAGGAACACATGGTCACTCACTTTTAACTCTCTGTGAGTTCTTCCTTTATCAGTATAAATTTTCTACCTATCTTGGGCAGGTTTTAAATTATGTTTTATTTTCATCATCTGGTCTTCCATTTCCTTGAGTATTTCTAACCCAACCACTTCTCTGTCTATTGGGTTGTCCCAGCTCACTAGTGTGTTGCAATTTCTACCATAAAGTGTCTCAAATGAGCTCATCTATAAAGAGCCTTGGTACCCATTGTTGTAAAAAAACTCCACCAAATGAAAATAATCCTCCCATTTGGATGGTTTATCCATCACATACATCCTTATCATGTCTTATATCACCCAATTCACCCTTTTTGTTTTCCCATCCGACTCTGGATGATAAGTTGTGTAAAATTAAGATTTGTTTCAAATCCCTTGAATAATCCTTTCCAAAAATTTGATGTAAATTTTGGATCCCTGTCAGACACAATTGTCTTGGGCATTCCATGTAGTTGAGAAATTGCTATCATATAAATATCATCTATGTTAGCTACTTTGTGAGTGAGCTTTACTGGAATAAAATGGGCAATTTTGGTAAGCTTATCCACCGCTACCATGAGATAATCATGCTCCTTGTTTGTTCTAGGTAGTTTAGTGATGAAATCCATTGTTACAACTTCCCATTTCCACTCAGGAATGGGCAATGTATGTAGCAAACCATTTGTGTGTCTATGCTCAGCCTTGACCTTTTGGCATTCCAAACACATGGCAATAAAATCAACAACCTATTTCTACATGCCTGACCAATAATATTAGCTCTTGACAACTGCAATAGTTTTTTGGTAACCTAGATGCCCAACATAAGAAACATTATGCATTTCTCTCAATATCAAAATTTTCAATTCCTAAGAATTTGGCACATAAATTCTTTCCCTGTACATGAGAATTTCATCATTTTCTAGCTTATATTCTTCAATTTTTTGTTGTAAATCATCTTGTTGTAATTTGGTCTTTATTTCCATATACCATAGGTCTGATTTTGTAGCCTCTAAAGTTTTTTCTTTCAAATTTGATTTGTACATGCTAATGGTTGTAGCATGCATCTCATGCACTCTGCTAATGAGTGGATTAGCCACTTTATTCTCTTTACCCTTCATATTCTTGATATCAAAGTCATACTCACTGAGGAATTCTAATCACCTTCTTTTCCTGGCATTTAGAGTTGGTTATCCAAATAAATATTTCAGACCACTATGGTCTGTCCTCAATTCAAATCTTTTTTCCATGAGGTAGTGCCTCCACATCTTCAAGGCATTCACTATGGCTACCAATTCCAAATCATGAGTAGAATAGAGCCTTTCGTGCTCCTTTATTTTTCTTGATTCATAACATACCACATGTCCATTATGACTAAGAACTCCCCCAATTCCCTCTTTACATGCATCAATGCATACAATGAAGTCTCCATTTGGATCATCCTTAATATTGGAGCACTCGTCAACAAATGATTCAAGTGTTGAAAACTCCTTTCACAATCCGATGCCCACTAAAACTTCACACCCGTCTTCTGCAAGAAAGTGATTGGGTGTGCAATCTTTGAGAATCCTTCGATAAATATACTATAGTAACCTGCAAGGCCCATGAATGATCTCACCTCCAAGACATTCCTTGGTGTTGTTCATCCTTCAATGGCCCTTATCTTTTCTAGATCCACTATTATACCTTCCTCTAAAATGATATGGCCCAAATAATGAATTTTCTTCTGGTAGAATGAGCACTTTCTCAATTTGGCATACAACTAATTCTCCCTCAATATTTGTAATACCATCCTCAAGTGTTTCTCATGCTCTTATTCATACTTAGAATATATAATAATGTCATCCAAGAAAAAAATGACAAACTTATTTAAGTAATCCCTAAAAATACCATTCATTAAACACATGAAGACAACTAGTGCATTTCATAATCCAAATGGCACCATTGTGAACTCATAATGGCCATACCTTGTTCTGAAGGTAGTCTTGTTGATGTCTTCTTCTTTAATTCTTACCTGATGATATCCTGACCGCAAATCAAAATTGGAGAATATTTTTGCATCTTTCAGCTGATCAAAGAGGTCATCTATCCTTGGAAAAGGGTACTTGTTCTTCACAATTACATTGTTCAACTGCCTGAAGTCAATGCAAAGTCTTAACATTCTATCCTTTTTTCTTCACAAATAATAGAGGGGCACCCCAAGTTGACACACTAGGGCATATGTACCCCTTCTTTAGAAGCTCTTCCAGTTGCATTTGCAATTCCTTCAATTATGGTGTACTCATCTTGTAAGGGGTCTTAGATACCGAATATTCTCCAAGCATCAGATTGATGGAGAAATCAATATCTCTCTTGGGTGGAAATCTTGGTATTTCTTTAAATGCATCTTAAAACTCTTTTAGTACTGCATAATATTTAATATTTGGCACCTTATCTTTAGGTTTCTCTTCCATATGTGCTACAAATATTTAACACCCTTTGTTGTAACTTTTCTTCAATTGCAAGGCTAGAACTTCTATGATGGTTACTGCTCTAGGAATTCCCTGAATTGTCCTCAAGTTCCCTTCCTCATCCAAGTAGGTAAATACCTTATTATAAAAGTCTAGGACAACATGATGTTGTTCCATCCAATCTATACCAATTAGGAATTCATAGGAACATAAAGGTATGATGTTCAAATCTTCCCTGGTGCTCAGTCCATTCATGTCCATTGGACATCCCTTAACCATCTCATTAATTTTTCTTTTATCTCCTATAGCTAGTTGTACCAACCAAGGTTTTCCAAGCTTGCTTCTTGGCAATTCAAATATTTGCACCATATTAGGATCTAGATAACTATGACTAGCTCTTGAATCAATTAAAATAGAAATGGGTTGGTTATTAATCTTACCTTCCACTTCAATCATATGTTACTAAAACTCAGCTTGCTTGTTATCTATGGTTGCATAGATCTTGGGTACATTTATGCCCATGTACTCCACTGTATCAACTTGTTGTACATGGTGAAAAATCCTCACTTTTTCACCTCAGCGAGGACAATCTCTATACATGTGATCTCCCACACAACCCCAACATTGAATAGGTGGTTGCCTTGGTCTTTTCCCCAATGTCTCAGCCATTCTAGGTTCTTTAGAAGCCGATTGTCCCTGAGAATTATTTATGAAGAATGGTGGCTTAGTCCCCTTCTTCCTCTATTCCATCTTTCTTTTCTTCTCGTCTTCCCAAGATTTTTGGAAATTTGGTCTTCCTTTATGTTGATCAGAAAGGAATTTATCCCTTCTTATAGTTTCCTCTAGTGTCTTGTGATCATCATACTATATCTTATCACTAATAAATGACAACATCCTGTTGGTTGTGCAGCCTGATTATCTTCCTGATTCAGAGGTCTTTTTTTACTTTCAGCCGTGTTTATACCCCATGAAGTATTTACACCCCATAAGTATGTACACTCTTCCAGAAGTATATACATTATTAAATGTGCACACTTATTTGGTATGATATTCCCATGCACTAACTCAATGCATGCATAACTAAACCAAAGACCTTGTACCATCATCTTACCATCTTATATGTATAATTACATTTACATTTACAATCAGTACCCACGACTTACTAGCCTATATGTTCATTTACATTTATATGCAAAATTTGGGTTCAACCTAGGGGTATTACATATATGCCCAAGTGTGTCACCTTGGGGTGTTCCAATATTATTTTTGAAGAAGAAGGATGGTACATTGAATATTTGTATCAACTTTAGGCATTTGAACAAAGTAACAATAAAGAACATATATCCTTTGCCAATGATAGATGACCTCTTTGACCAAGGGGTACATAGGCATTTTCAAAGATTTATCTCAGATCTGGATATCACCAAGTAAGAATTAAAGAAGAATACATCAGCAAGACTACCTTCAAAACGAGGTATGGACATTACGAGTTCATAGTGGTGCCATTTGGGTTGTCAAATGCACCAGCTATCTTCATGTGTTTGATGAATGGAGTTTTTAGAAGTTACTTGGATAAGTTTGTCATTGTATTTTTGGATGGCATATTTATTTACTCAAAGTCTGAAGAAGAGCACGAAAAACACTTAAGGATGGTGCTACAAGTATTGAAGGAGCATCAAATGTATGCAAAGTTGATCAAGTGCTCATTTTACCAGCGAAAGATTCATTATTTGGGTCATATCATTTCCAAGGAAGGAATAATTGTGGATCTAGAAAAGATAAAGGCCATTGAAGAATGCCCAACACCAAGAAATGTCGTAGAGGTGAGGTCTTTCATGGGACTTGTAGGTTACTACAAAAGATTTATTGAAGGCTTCTCAAAAAATGCACACCCAAGTATGTACTTGCAAAAAAAAGGTGTGTGATTTGAGTGGACTATGAATTGTGAAAGGAGTTTCCAACACTTGAAAAGTTTGTTGACCAATGCACCAACACTAAGGATTGCTAATCCAATTGAAGACTTCGTTGTGTGAACAGATGCATGCAAGGAAGGGCTCAATGGAGTCCTTAGTCAAAATGGGCATGTGGTGTGCTACGAATCAAGAAAGGTAAAAGAGCATGAAAGGCTCAATGCTACTCATGACTTGGAATTGGAAACCATAGTACATGCCTTGAAGTGGTGGCAGCACTATCTCATCGGTAAAAGGTTTGAGCTGAGAACAGACCATAGTGGTTTGAAATATTTGTTTGGACAACCAAGTTTAAATGCTAGACATAGCAGATAGTTAGAATTCCTCAATTAGTATGACTTTGATATAAAGAATATATGTAACACCCTGTTTCCCCCAGTTTGTAAAAATAACTATACTGGCCAAGAACTGTGACAAACCCAAAAATGTGAATGTGTGATGTGAATGGACCTTGTGAAAAAGGTCGATGAATGTGAATAATATTATGAATATATATATTGTAGGACTATTGAGAGGGGATATGCTGAAAAAGAGACACGATGGTTGGAGAAAGGCAGTGGAAGGCACCTAGAATGGTGGCATTAACTTCCACTGAAAACAATACCGTATTTGGACTTCACTGGCTCGAAGAACCAAGAGTGGCTCGCTGGCCCTGAATTAAATGACTCGCCAGGATTGGTAGGTAAATGGCTCCTCATGAGTAATGAGGGATGGGGGTGAACCACCCATCCGTAGAGTCAGACCTGACCATTGTGAGGAATATCGCGCCACTCGCAACCTCGCCAAAAAGGGATGATCAGGGGATCAAAATTTTGCTCAATTTTCAAAGTTCTCAGATTGCAACAAAAACAGTGCCATCGCGTCCGTCTCGTTTTCCTGATTCTGACGGTATATTTATTTTCACAAATGGAGTCCGTATGGAGGAGATATCGCGATTTGACCGCCAAGTCAAACAGGGAAAAATTTGGGATGCTGACTGTACCTGTCCGTACAGTCCGTACGGCCACGTGGAGGGCCGTACCATCATGATGACATGGCATATTGATGATGTGGCACAGTTTGGTTGCATGTTCATTGACCAGTGATGTGATGACACGTGTCACTACGTGGTTGGCCTATATGTTTGTGTTTGTATAAAATGGTTTGGAGGCCGCGGGGTTCGACCCCCGGACCTCCCCAAACACCAAAGTTTTCATAACACTACGCTAGCCAACATTTCCGCACATGTTCCTTGTTATATATCCCGGCGCATATGTATTTATGTTTGGATTTTGTGCTATGTGGAAAAGGGCGCGGGCTGGGGCTTACGCCCCGACCCATGGTTTCACTGTAACACATATAACCGTATGATATGGCGCGGGGTTTGAATAGTCCACGGACTATATTATATATAACACATTGTAATATTAAAACGGGCGCATTGTATATTGCAATACATTGCAATATAACATTGCATATATATGTTAAAGTTTGTATATTAAAAAATGCGCGCGGGGTTTTTGTTAACCTTTGGTTTATATATGTAACCCGTGGTTGGTCGGTGTATAACTGCGCGAGAGTTTTAAAACGGGTTAACTACTTTTATGCCAAGTCTATGGTCGTGTGCGCCATATGACCCAGTGTCAAGGCGGTTAGGGGCTGGAGGCGCCCTAACCATTCTACGGTTTGTACCGGTGCGCGGTTGCGTATGGGTCTTGGTTTTTTCGCTTAAATGAGCGTGTGTGCCAGGTTTGGAAAACAAGGGTGTAGATTGTAGAACCAGAGACAGCAAAGTTGGAGAAGGAGCTTCAAGGAGGCATATCTTTCTCATTTTTCGACCGTTTCAGGTGCCGAAAGAGCCCAGACAGGGGTTTTGGGACGTTGTGGAGCCATTGAAGCAGTCAGTTTGTCATTTTGAGCACTGTAAGACATGTTTTTGAGCACTTTGAGAAATTTAATAATAATGATCCATTGGAAGCTGGACCAGGAGATGTAGCCCGAAGTGGGGTGAACTCCTTTATCAAGTTGCTGTGTTTATGTCTGATGTTCAATGTTTAATGTTGTTGTCTATGTGTATCTTTACATAAGTAATCCTTATTTATGTGTTGCAAATTGATCCTGTTGCTTCAAACACATAACATTTAACTTGCAATTATTATTCAAGTTTTTCAAGTCTTCTTCAATTTTAGATCAAGTTGGTATCAGAGCACTAGTTTTGAAGACTTGATTGTTTTGCAAGTTCTGTTTCTGATGCTCACAAGGTTGAAACTCACACGAGGAGAAGGTCAACTTGTGGAGCCAAGTTCTTATCCGACAAGGAGGAAGCAGTTTCATTCACCGCGAGTTGCAGAGAGACATTCACCAAGCATGGCACATGCAGAAGATCATGAACGTGTTCCAGATGAAGAAGCAGACCTCAGGTAGACTCTCATGCAGATGAGAGATATGATGAAAGTTATACTGGAACGCACCGTGATGTCGCAGGGTGAAGGCTCTAACCCTTCAATGCATAAGGGAGGCGGTGGTGACAAGACTCCAGGCAGAGATGGAGGGAGTGGTGCTTCTACACCACCCTCTCCTCCTCCATCATCATCATCTTATTCTTCTTCTTCAAGTTCGAAACATCTTCCCAATGGGCATGGTAAAACTCCTTCGCAAAATCCGTCATTAAAGCTTGATATAAAATTTGAGTTGCCACTTTATAATGGAGAAGTTAACGCTGAAAAGTTAGATAACTGGATACATCAAATTGAAGTCTATTCTAGAATACAAAATATTCAAGATGATGAAACCAAAATTCAGTTAGCTTCATTAAGATTAGATGGCTCAGCACTTGTTTGGTGGGAATCTAAGACACAGGAAGAAATGAAAAAGAATGGAAAAATTTTGCTTTCTTGGAATGATTTCATAATAGCAATTAAAAAAAAAAATTATCCATTAGCTTATAAACAAAAGGCAACCATGGAATGGCAGAATTTTAAACAAGCAAAAGGACAGAATGTACAAAGTTTCACTCAAGAGTTTAGGAGACGAGCTTTGGTTTTGGGAGTTGATTTGTCTTCACAGGAAACATTGCTCAAATATATTGGTGCTTTGCATAGTTATTTGAGGCATACTATACTAATGTTTAATCCCACGAATTTAGATGAAGTATGTGTACAGGCTACTCATTTGGAAGCTAGGGGAAAGAACGATTCTCATGAAAGTTTCAAGAAGACATACAGCCAGGGAGATAAAGGGAAGAAGAAATTCAAAGGCCATGGCAGAAAGAATGCTGCTGTGAGGAAGGAAGGTGAAAAGTTCACATGTAAACACTGTTCAAAGGAAGGCCATGATGAAGACCACTGTTGGAAGCTTCATCCTGAGCACAGACCCAAGAAGTTTGGTAACAACGGAAAAGGGAAGTCAAAGACTGTTGCGACTATTGTACAAGATTTGGGTTCGGATTCTAGTGATGAGACGAAGATCACAGCGATGGGTTACCAAGGTAATAATTCTGTTGCAAGTACTAGCTCTTCCAATAATGCAAATGTCAATGTAACTCAACAAGAGAAAACAAGAATTGAACTTTTTCATATAAGGGTTATTTCAAAACATACAAAGATTGATACATTGTTTGATTCGGGGTCACAAGCAAATCTTATTTCAGAAGAGACTGTAAAGAAACTTAAGTTGGAAACTAGTCCACATCCTAAG
>JASDQU010100591.1:22621-44733 GCA_032191745.1 Picea mariana | reverse complement strand
ATATATATATATATATATATGATACACAAAGCAGAGTTGAAGAAGTGTTAGGAGGATATGCAAAAATAATTATTGATGAAATGGGAATTTGTGATAAGAATGTTCGCAGACTGACATAGAAGTATAATTGTAGGAACCCTAACCATTCCTCTGCAAGCATTTTTGGCTAATACTAAGGATTCGAATGCATTGCACATTGAATTTATGTCTTCCACTGGCCCACAACAGGCGGTTTCACATATGATACGTGGAAGAGACTGGTTATTTAAACAACATGGTAGTGAAAGTTTCCTCGAGATACAAGAAGAAGGAAGTAATCGAAACTCACAAATGGACGTGACTTGTGGCTCAATTCTCTATTCCCTGGACTGGGACATATGTCCTCAGATTCTGACAAGGGCTTGTGTGTCCGCGGGTCTATATCTTGACTGATAAGTTTTTTGCTGAGGTGGGTATTCCAATAGTTCTTGACCTAGTTATCCATCCTTCCTGGCATAAGCCCAGTGATAAAAGACCATACGTCCAGCGATCAAAGACCACCTGCAAAATGATTATATTTTATGTACATCTAATATAAAAGACTACAGATATATCTGATAAGGATTTCATCTTAAATCTCCTGAAGGTATAAGCTGATGAAACCCTACCTGTTTTCAGGAAGATGATGCAACATGAGTATTAAATCTTCTTCCTTGGGTAATATGTTTCCAAGAAGATGATGCAACCTGAGAATTAAATCTTCCTCCTCAGGTAATATGTGCTCGTGCTCCAGGGTTTCGTCAGAAAATAATGGCGACAGCGGGAGGCAATATGAGGAGAGCGGATCCACCAGTTCATGCAAATACCCTTCTTGAATCTTCGATATTTCCATGTTAGCAAGGTTGATTTCCCTTGTATTTTGATTTACGTCTACCACTACTTTGGCAGAGATGATCTCCACCAAAACCACCCCGAAGATGTAGAAATCGGATTTCTCTATCAACAGATAGTACTAATGGTACTCTGGGTTAACATATCCTGATGTTCCTTGTGGAGTAGTAGTGACATGTGAGGCATTTACAGGCATATGCTTGCAAAGCCCAAAATCTGCCACTTTGACATTGAAATTATCATCCAAGAGAATATTAGAGGTTTTCACATCTTTGTGGAATATAGGTGGATCAATGCTGTGAAGGAAAGCCAAAGCCTCTGCAGTTTGTATAGCAATGTTCAAACAAGTGTCCCACGACAATCCCAGAGGATTTTTGTGATCGCCATGGAAATGATCGGCCAAGGTCCCATTTGGAACAAATTCATATACAAGCAGCAACTTTGGACTGTCTATAGAGGTACAGCCATAAAGACGTACTACTCGTGGGTGATTCAAGGTCGAAAATATCGCCACCTCGTTGATGAACTGTCCAACTCTCCTAGAGTTATCCTGATAAAGTCTCTTTGATGCCACTATTTGTCCGTCCCGAAGTTCTCCCAGATAGACCACCCCGAACTCTCTATCCTATTATCCATAATTTTGGTCATCGTGATAATGTTATGATGATGTCATGATGATGGAAAATCAAGCTCTTCAAATAAGAATACTTTCCTGAGAAAAGTTGCACTTATCTGCTTCCAGAAACTATATTTTTCAAGATGTTCGCAGGCTACCTATATAGCTTCCTGCGAGAATCCATAATTCTCGTAGGCTGCATTAAGCTAGGGTGTGGATAATTCGCACTGTAATCACTGCCAGGGTGCGAACATGTTTTTAAAGAGGAAAAAGATGAAATTCTCAAATCTTCTAGAAGGGAATCTTCTAGAAATATGAGTTGGCTTCAAATGGTTATTCAGGTGCTAGCATTCCAGATATCTTGGGATCATTCCTATCCAAGTAACTAATCTATCTTCTCCTATATATTGAGGGGAATGCTCATTGGAAAGGTTAGAAGCAAACTAGCAAGAGATTGATTGGAGAATTGTTGAAAGCCTGTATGAAGGACTGATGCTACAACAGCTAGAGACAACAACAAGGTCATCAAAAGTGGTTGATTTTCTTCATGCATGAGCAAGTGTGTGTGTCAGAACTAGGAGCCATCGAAAGGAGACCTACAACATCAAGGCTCAGGTTGTAAGTTTCACTTTCAATTAATTCAATACAGTAATATGTCCCTTTCCCATAAAGATGATGTCACTTTATTACATAACTCCTTGATCATATGTATAGACTAGCTATTGAATATATTAATCTGCCTTTACTTCGATTGGTTTGTACTGTTGTGATCTGGACGACACAAGAGCGTTGGAGCGAAGCTTGGAACAATAGAGACCTAAGGAAAGCGTTCACAAGGTATGTCCATAATCCTTATCTCTTAGTTCATTCAATAGGCTAGATCTAGGGAAAGTGTATTATTTTGTCCTGTTTTGTTCTAGATCTAGGTGGATCTAGGGAGATCAGTTCGTGTCCGCACTTACGGATTAATCCTGAAACACATCCCCAGGTTCGTTCTCCTCATGGAAGCAATTTGTAGCCATTCGAAGTTATTCTTATGAGAATATTGAAAAATTGCCTATCTTGAGCCTAGGCACACAGGCTTCAATGTCCCTCGCAAGACCCTGGCTAGGGGAAGGCTTTCTCTTCTTGATACAATATGTTAAGAATAGTGCTAGTGCTATTGTTGTTAGCGCAACTCCTCCAACGGAACAACCTGCAGTAGAATGAATATATTGATATCCATGTAATCACATTGAGGTTAAAGCGAAGATTTATGTAATAAATAGAGGAAGAAATAATTAATTACCTACTACAATGGAAGTCTTGTTTTTTCGAACTGTAACACGGAATAACAACTATTATGAGTAAAAGAAACAGTCCACTATTTTTGGCATACTTGGCGCAATCGAGAAGGAAAATACATGCCTATACATCGGTTGAGTCGTCGAGTGTTATGTCCATGGAAGTGACGCCATCGACAAAGGCACCCTGAGAGCAAGGGACTAGAATTCCATTGCAGATCCATCTTTGTACAGCCTTACAACGCCACCTGCAGGAACAAGGCTGAAGTGTATCGGTGAAGGAAACAACCGGCACTAAGGTGGTTGAGCAGGAAAAACACGTGGCAGGTTGCCAATGGATATGGACAGACGACAAAAATTTGAGAGTGAACTCCCCCTAAAAGAACGCCTTTAGCGTAGCAAATCTACCACATTTATTCATATTCTTTTCTTTACGAGTCTCACACATTTATTAATTTGATGCAATGACAAATGATGATGTCGTCGTGTTGTTTTTTCACTTTTCACTCAACACAAGCTTCATCCCATCCTTACTATATTCTTTCCATTTATAAATACTTACTTGTGAGAGCTCCATACTCACTGCAAACCTCCTCTGCTCTGCTCCCTCTTCAGAAACATTGTGTTTTTATCATCCTCTAATTCTCGTTTCCATGTCATCTCTTTGTTTGTTGTTTCTCCTCCTCATTTTTTCCTTCACCCTGTAATATACCAATGATAAAAAGTATGCAGAACATAAATAAAATGCCAGAAATGGCAAAATAACAACAATATAACCAAAACAATCACCACAATAGCACTGAAATGATATAAGAATAACAACAGAAATAACACTTTGATTCTGAAAACAATGTTCACAGGCCTCTTCAAGGGGGAAACCTCCAGTTGAGAAGAGCTCTATTACAATAATATCCAAGCTAGGGTTCTCATACCCTCAACTCCTATTTATACTAAATATGTCTATCAAAAGAAGCATCTAGAGGAAGATCCTTCTAGAAACGGAGGCTTCTATTAGGTCTTCTTACATTCAACTTATTCTATTTTATTGCAAGGCCTTATTAATATTGACCTGTATTACATTCGAATATATTGTTCTACCTATGTACGAGTTAGGACCCTAACATGTTCTCCCCCTTAAAAACAACCTTGTCCTCAAGGTTGGAGATGTGGAAATTGTTGCAAAATGGTAGTTGGTTCCCAAGTGGCATTTGTTGGAGTTGTATCTTTCCACTAGACTAACACTTCCTTGATGGTTCGCTGACGCAGGCGATGCTCACGCTAGTCCAAAATTTCTTGTGGTTGTAGCCAAATGGATCCTTCTTCGGCAAACTCGAGAAGGTTGGTTTGAATTTGGCAGCCAAATGGATCCTTCTTCGGCAAACTCGGGAAGGTTGGTTTGAATTTGGCACTTAGTTCCAATCACCTTCTTTAAGCATGAAACATGAAAAACAGGATGTAGTTTCGAATGACTGGGCAAAGCTAACTGATAGGCTACTTGTCCCACATGCTTGAGAATGGTATAAGAACCATAATATTTGGGTGCTAGCTTCTGACAATGCTCGGCCTTGATGGAAGTTTGTTTGTAAGGTTGTAGTCGAAGAAACACCTGATCCCCTTCTACAAATTGACGTTCAGAGAAACCTTGATCTGCTTGTTGCTTCATGTGATTCTGTGCCATGACCAAATTCTCTTTGAGGGTACAAAGAATAGCCTCTCAAATTGTAAGTGTTTGGTCAACCGCCTAGACCTTCGAGACACTAGGAAAGTATGAGAGAAGTGAAGGTGCCTTCTGTCCATATATCGCTTCAAAAGGAGTCATGCGTGTAGCTATATGGTATGAAGTGTTGTACCACCATTCAGCTAGGGGTAACCATTGAGCCCACTGATTTTTCTTTTCTGAGGAAAAACACCTCAAATATGTTTCCAAACACTTGTTGACAACTTCTGTTTGACCATCAGTCTGGGGATGATAAGTTGTGCTGAGATGCAATTGGGTGCCATGTAGCTTGAACAGTTCTTGCTAAAAATTGCTTATGAAAGTTGGGTCATGATCAGAAACAATAGAGTGTGGCATGCCATGAAGCTTGAAGACTTGATCCATGAAAATTTGAGCCACCATGGATGATGTAAATAGGTGTTGAAGAGCGCAAAAATGAGCATACTTGGAAAGGCGATCAACAACCACCATGATGACTGATTTATTTCTCGATTTGGGTAAGCTGGTAATAAAATCCATAGAGATATCCTTCCAAATAGCAGGTGGAATCGGAAGCGGTTGTAGTGTGCCTGGAGATTTGACTGTTTCTCCCTTGTTGCATTGACACACATCACATTTAGTGACAAAATTACGAATGTCATGTTTCATACCATCCAAGAAAAAAGAACGTTTAACCCTGTCATAGGTTTTGGTGAACCCGGAGTTCCCCACTGTGGGTGTAGCATGAAGCTCAGAAAGTACTGTGGATTTAAGCTTTGATTGTTTACTTAAATACAAACGGACTTTGTATCGAAGCTCATCATGGAGCCAAGAGTACCCTGGGGAAGCTGGAGCATTGGACTGCAATTGTTGGATCAGATGCGAACTTTTGGGAGCTTGTAGCCATTCTTGGCAAACAGATTGGAGCCAATCTAGTACAATGAAGGAAAGAGAAAAAAGGGATCCTTCATCTTCATATTTTTGGGAAAGTGCATCCGCAACCACATTGTCTTTGTCTTTTTTGTAAATGATCTCATAATCATATCCAAAGAGCTTAGCCACCCATTTTTGTTGCTCCAGGGAGGAAATGCATTGTTTCAGAAAATACTTGAGGCTTTGATGGTTTGTCTTAATTTGGAAACGTTGCCCCAATAGATAAGGGAATCGCAGATAAATGGCATGTAGAATAGCCAACATTTCCTTTTCGTAGATTGATTTGTCCAGATTTCTTTCAGATAGTTTCTTGTTGGTAAAGGCCAAAGGTTGACCCTCTTGCATAAGGACCTCACCAGTTCCTTTCCCTAAGGCATCACATTCCAACACAAAGGTCTTTGTGAAATCAGGAAGGGCTAGGACTAGAGTAGTGCACATGGCCATCTTCAAGGTTTGAAAAGCTTGAGCAGCGGCTGGAGTCCAAGTGAAAGAGTTCTTTTTTAGGAGAGCAGTGAGAGGTGTTGCAATCTTTCCATAATTCTTAACAAACTTGCAATAATACCCTCTTAAGCCCATAAATCCATGCAAGCTTTTGAGAGTCTTTGGGTGAGGCCAATCTTGCATAGCTTCAATATTTTTTGGATCCACCCTGACGCCATCCTTTCCAACCAGATGACCCAAGTATTCTACTTCTGAGGCGCCAAAATCACATTTAGACTATTTCAGGAAAAGTTGGTGCTGAGAGAGTAGATGGAGAACTCGATCCACATGAGCAAGATGGCCTGTCCAGGTTTTTCTATAGATGAGGATATCATCAAAGAAAACTAAGACAAAATGATGGAAGACATGATTCATGAGGCTTTGGAAGGTGGAGGGGGCATTACACAAGACAAAGGGCATGACCAAAAACTCATAATGGCCCTCATGAGTTCTAAAGGAAGTCTTGGGAATGTCTGCATCTTTCATACGTATCTGGTGGTATCCTGAATGAATATCAAATTTAGTAAAGAATTGGGCGCCACTCAATTCATCCAGGAGGTCATCAATGATAGGAATGGGAAATTTGTCTTTAATGGTAAGTTTTTTGAGGGCACAGAAGTCATGACACATTCGCCAAGAACCTTCTTTCTTCAGAACCATGACCATAGGAGAAGAGTAGGGGCTCGTACTAGGGTGGATAACTCATTCATTAAGAAGTTCCTGGACCATTTTCTCAATTTCATTTTTTTAGGAAAAGGGGTGACGATACAGACAGATATTGGGAGGAAGGCTTCCAGGTACAAGCAGAATGGAATGATCATGAACACCACGGGAAGGAGGAATTCCTTGGGGAGTGGAAAATACCACTTGATGTTTAGAAAGGATGGCTTGGAGGTCTTGCGGCACCGAGGGTGTCTCTGTTGCTTATATGGCATGGAGTTGGGCAATAACATTAGAATGACCTTTTTTGAGCAGCTTTTCCATGCGATGCGAACTAATGATATTAGGTGAACTGGCGGTGATTCCTTGGAACTTATATTGGTGGCCCTCCTGGTCAAATTGCATGGTTAATTCCTTAAAATCCATGAGAATGGGACCCAAAGTCCTTAGCTAGTCTGTACCCAACACAATGTCACAACCACCCATGTCGATAGCAAACATAAGAGATTTCAGGTGGTAGTCACCAATTTGGAGACAAACATTTTCACAACGCCCTCCACATTTCAGTGAACCACCATTGGCAATCATGATTTGGAAATTATTGACGGCATGGATGTATCAATGAGTTTCTTGGGCAATGCGACGATGAATAAAATTATGGGTGCTTCCACTATCAACAAGAATGATGACCTTCTGATGCTTGATGTAACCGATTAGCTTGAGGGTTTGGGGAGCGGAGAAGCCAGTGAGAGAATTGAGGAAAATGACCAGTTCTACTTCAGGAGGGTCTGAGGGAGGGGTTATGTCAGTGGTTTCAGATGACTCAGACACAAGGGGAGTTTCAACATCCTCTTCCGAAATATCCTCGGAGATGGCCATAAAAAAATTTTGTTCCTTGCACTTGTGGCTCGGGAAATATTTGTCATCACAATTATAACAAAGGCCTTTGAGTTGGCATTCAACCATTTCAGCCCTGGTCAATTTTTGAATCTTTAGTGGAGCGGAGGGAGTAGTGGGATTTACTGGTTTAGGGCGAGGGATACGGGAATGTTTTCGGTTTTGAGAAGATACAACCTGTTGTGCTTCTTTAGCTCTTTTAGAAGCCTCCACCCAACTTTGAGGCTGAGCCATGAGGACATGGGCCCGAATGTCATCCTTGAGGCCACTGATAAAACACTCTCAGAAAAAGGCATTAGACATGCCCTTTGTCCGAAAAGCCAGGCGCTCAAAGGAAGCTAGAAAGTCTTCCATTTTTCCTGATTGTTTCAACTTTGTCAAATGGCCCAAATGTTTGGTGTCAGTGTCAAAGCGTTCATAAAGCTCTGCCACAAAGTGTGTCCAAGCATTATACCCTTGACGAGAAGTTTTTCTCCATTGCCACCATTGCCAATGTTCTTGATCTAGATGGAGAACACCATACTGTAGTTTGGCCAAGTCATTTACAATGCCGTATAAAGAGAAATAATGTTCCATTTAGGTTACCCAACCAATGGGGTCTGAGCCATCAAATTTGGTCACATCCACCCGTGGAAGGCGTAGGTCACGTTGAAAGTGATGGTGCTAAAAGTTATGGGAATGAGAGGAATGTTCACCTTAAGTGTGTGGAGGTGAGTCATAGGAAGGGTTATCTGTAGGGATATGAAGCTTGGTGCAGATTGACAAAAAGACAGATTCAAGTTGGGTGGTCAGGTCTTGTTTGATTTCCTCCATTGAGGACTGCATGGTTGTATTGATGGTAGAAACATTGGCACTGAGTAGTTTCACTTCTTGTTGGGTCTCGGTGAGACTAGATTGCAAGGTATTGAAGTGAGATTCCAAGTCTTGGCTATGGGTATGGTCCATGAGGACGAGGGAATCGAAAAGGGGCGGGTGGGGTCAAAAATTTTGCCAAAAAATGATATGTATGAATGTGATAAGGGCGAAGAGATGAATCTAATGGAATAGGTATCAAATAATGGTGAAGAATATTGTAGTGATGAAATGCCCAAATTCTTAACCAGGAATAAATGTGTAGTGATTTGGAAACTCGAACACAGTTGCATGGCAATAGATCTTGTCTGTTTAATTTGTTTATGTTTCTGTCCCCAAGTGTTAGGTATTCAAGGGTTCTACAGACAAGGGTTTGCCTTGTGTTATAGCTCTCTGATATACGTGCGAGGTCCAACAGTAGTACTCGGCCCAATATCTCAGGGCACTAACTAAGGAGGATAGACCATACCCTTAGTCGTACTACCCGACTACCCAGGTACTAGAGAGTATCTTCTCGAGTGTTGTTCTCGGTGGCACTATAGCAGTCAGGCGATTGATCAATTTATCTAAATAGGGCTTCAGGTAATCTAGGTCGATCCGTACACAGGTGTTGTCTGATGCGCTACCACTCGAAGGGGTACCAATAGGGGTTACAAGGGTGGCCAACAGATGTGCACTTAAGTACCACTTGTATTTCCTGCGTGTATGAATCCCTCAACCGCAGGTTTATGCACGTAACAACAGATCTTTGTGGCTTAAAGACGCTGGAATATGTCTCTACCCTGAAAAAAAAATTAACCCACACTTTCTGTCGAGGAAAGTGCTCTGATACCACTTGTAATATACCAGTTATAAAAAGTATGCAGAACAAAAATAAAATGCTAAAAATGGAAGAATAATAGCAATATAACCAGAACAATCACCACAATAGCACTGAAATGATATAAGAATAACAACAGAAATAACACTTTGTTTCTGAAAGCAATGTTCACGGGCCTCTTCGAGGGGGCAACCTCCAGTTGAGCAGAGCTCTATTACAATAATATCCAAGCTAGGGTTCTCATACCCTCGACTCCTATTTATACTCAATATGTCTATCAAAAGAAGCATCTAGAGGAAGATTCTTCTAGAAGCGGAAGCTTCTATTAGGTCTTCTTACATTCGACTTATTCTATTTTATTGCAAGGCCTTATTAATATTGACCTTTATTACATATGAATATATTGTTCTACCTATGTGCGGGTTAGGACCCTAACACACCCCTACCCACTCATTTCAAAATGATCATCTATCCCTGCTAGAATTAAAGAACCTCATTACCAGTGATCTACGTCATTCCATGAAAGATGAAGATGCACCTGTCGCTATTGACAGACATTGAAGGATGTGGGAAAAATTCTCCATCATTTCGTCCCTTTGTCGCACGAGAGATTGCTCAAGCAACATGTTAATAGAATCTTTTGCTCCGTCGTTTTTATTGTGTCTCCATAGAGGGTTTTTTGGGTGTACGAGAGTGATTTTCCTCAAGAGAGACAAGCTTGAGACCCAACTTGCTATACTAAGACCTTGTCTGGGACATGCACTGAAAAACGATCAAGAGCAGCCTATTCTTATACCACTGATCCAGATTATTTTTGGAATGAAATGAAAGCAGATATATTACAATGAAATACACATAAAAATTTCCAGAAACAGAGAAATACAACAATACATTATTTCTATTAATAAAAGAAATGTACATAGATTGTAAAAATACAGAGTGCAAGACTCGTTAGAATGGTGGAAACTTTATCTTTGAGAAGGGATGTGACGACTACACTCATTCGCAAGAAGATCATTACAATGAGGCTCTGAAGGCCATTTTATGATAAACATGAGTGCCAAAACCCTATACATCCAAAAACCTAACCCTAGGAGATGAAGCGCCAAAAGTCATGTGGGCCTCGTTGGGGTAAGTTAGTACATTAACTTCCCAGGGTCGTAACTTTTGCATACGATCTTTGTTTTAGGTGATTGATAGCTCGTTGGAAAGGTATTTTCGAGAAATATACAGTACGTCATCAAAATATGACTCCATCTGCAGTTTGACTATGGAAAGACAAGAAAACAATGTTTAGAGCCCCAAAACGGCCTTGGAAGTACAGAAAGATGTATTGACATGAAAACTTCCAAAATAAGCCAGTTGGAATAGGTGGGTGACCACCAATATCCACTTGGATGTTGTGTAGGGCTTCATGACAACCCCATAAGTGAAAAACCCACAATTACAAAGAAATGTCCCCATTACAGAGAAACGCGTTGAACTGAAAATTGTCAAGATGAGCTAGTTGGAAGTCGGAACTAGTGGGTGGCCACCAATATCCACCTGGATCATTTTTTATAGGATTATGTACACGATTGTCTTTAAGGAGACCCATGTACATATGACTGTACACATTGAAAAGCATGTGTATGTACGCAACTGTGTCCACTACAACCCCTGTATGTGCTCCAAAAAATTCAAAAAAGAAGAAAGAAGACACGACAAGTGGCTCAAGTGAAAAGGAAAAATACTCTAATGATTGTAAACTACTAATCCAAGTGCCAAGTAGTAGTCGAAGGCAAAATAATGACAAATAAATCAAACAAACACGTAACTAAATCCCAAAGTAGGCCCACTAGGGAAAGATCCCCGGTATGGTCACTAGTTCTACTTTTGAGGATAAATCTCCTGCAATAGTGGGATATACTACAGTGTACCTATGACCATATATAAGTATATTTCAAACAAAATACTAAACTAAGATAAAATAACTAAATTTCACAAGAATAACTAACTTATTGAGAAGGGGGAAATCTGACTCACCAAGATCCTAATGTTTGGTGTCCTTTCTGATTGATGGAGTCCTTTCGCTCCTTCTCGAGGGTTCCTCCGTAACGTGCAAAAACCTTGAACAAGTATATCTATACATATAGGTAGTTATAGTAGTAACTACTTGTTAGTTGTATGTAAAATAACGAAAAATACGAAGCAATTAGTATTCTACTTAAATGCATGAAAAAACATTGTAAAAATGAACCACCATAACACAAGATATTTCGAAGGAACAAGTTTTTTGTATTATTGATGAAAAGTAGCAAAGCAGTTACAACCTATACATGCTCAATGTGGCATTGCCCTGTCGAAAGAGATCCTAGATTCCTCCACCCTGACTACTGCTATAAGCGTCACCTTGACTCCTGTTATAAGCGTGTTCCTGGCATTGAAGTCACCACATGCCCAAAGAGGGTATAAAGAGACAATCTTGGGAAGATAAGATTGGTGATCAGAGGGAAATTGGAAACAAGGGTTTCTAGGCCAAGGAAGCAACAACAACATGAATAAAATAGGCTTATAGACTCGACGAGAATAACTAGATGACTTCTTACTTGAATGTGAAAAGTATCATTACCTTTCTCCATGAGGCAAATGTTCCTTTTATGTGGTTTCCAATCAGTTAGAGACAATCCAGTACGAGAAAAGGGAGTTCGACAACTAAACAATCATGTAACTCATCATTAACTTGGGATTAATTAATTTTTTTTTAACATTTACTAGCATGTATGCGGGTGTCCTTTAAGCATCCCGCGTGTATGCGTGTAGCATAACTGTTAGGGTGCATACATCCTTCAAATTTTAGTTTTTTAGAAGGTCTCAAGGGAGAATAGTTGTCTGTAAGGAGGATAGTGATAAGGCCAACAAGAGCATCAAAGATTTATAGGTGGCATTTGACACTATAACATATGGGAGATGTGATTTCAGCTAGGTGGATGTCCTTGTTTGAGATTGTTTTAAGTGGTTCGAGGGTGGTCCACTACAAGTGTCAATGACTAGGGTTTATGAGTTCAACCATACTTAGTTGATAGAAAAGACTTCAAGGACCCAAAGGGTATATTTGTTGGAATACCCTATTGCTATTAATTATCGTTTGTTTCAATAAGGAGTCCATGAGTATAAAGACATGAGAGATTAAGGTTTCCTATGTTTAAAGATATGATATCTTATTATTATTATTAGAAGTTTGCATTATTTCTTATTGGGGGTTTTCAAGATGCTTTGACATGTGCACTCTATAACAACTTAATAATAAATTATGACAGGTTAAAAATAATAAATATATTTTTTAATTAATTAATATTATTATATTTAATTATTAATAATTTATTATTATTAAAAATAATTTAGAATACGAAAATTATTAAACTATAAGAGTTAAAAATAAATTTTATTTATTTATTTTAAATTAGTAAAAAATATTATATTTTATAACTAATACTAATTATTATAATTGATTAATAATATTAACTAAGGATAATAAATTATTAATGAATCATTAATCATAATTAAATGTGTTTGTTGCAATTTAGTGAATTGGAGTTGCTAATTGAGAAGTTATATTTTGATAAATGGAAATGACGTCTGGTCTGCGTTTCACATGAAATAATAATTTGTTTTTGTGGAAGGAGGAGGTGGGAAATTAAGTTTAACCGTAAACCAATCGCTAAATAATAATTCGGTTTCTGCGTCAACGTTTGGTAAATTATTAGTAACTTTAAAATAAAATAATTAGTTTATATGTAAAATGGTGTCGATCGAGATTTGCTGATATATGAATGTGCATCGTTCGTAGTTTTCCACCAATGAGAGGGCAGAAGACTCGGTTTAATTGGAAGCCAAGTTGAATGGAAAAGCAGTCCCCACAACCTTTACTGTTGAATCATACCTTTTTTTTTAACACATTCATTGATTATTATTCATAACGTGCGGTGGAATGCAATGACGGGTGATGATGCCTTCATGTTGCTTTTTCACTTTTGACCATTCACACTCCCTTTCTCTCAACACTCTTCCCTTGCGTTTACCCTTTATAAATATTTACTTTAAATTAACTCCCTTTTTGAGTGGAAGACAAAATTATTAGTACTTTAAAATAAAATAATTAGTTTACATGTAAACTGGTATCCACCGAGATTTGCGGATCTCTTGATGTGCATCGTCCGTAGTTTTCAAATGAAAAGGCAGAAGACTCGGTTTAATTGGAACCCAAGTTGAATGTCCCCACAACCTTTAGTGTTGAATGATACTCTTTTATTAATATACCGCTTCAAAAGGAGTCATGCATGTAGTTGTATGGTATAAAGTGTTGTACCACCATTCAGCTAGGGGTAACCATTGAGCCCACTGTTTTTTCTTTTCTAAGGAAAAACACCTCAAATATGTTTCCAAACACTTGTTGAGAACTTCTGTTTGACCATCAGTTTGGGGATGATAAGTTGTGCTGAGATGCAATTCGGTGCCTTGTAGCTTGAACAGTTCCTGCCAAAAATTGCTTGTGAAAGTTGGGTCAAGATCAGAAACAATAGAGTGTGGCATGCCATGAAGCTTGAAGACTTGATCCATGAAAATTTGAGCCACCGTGGATGATGTAAACAGGTGTTGAAGAGCACAGAAATGAGCATACTTGGAAAGGCGATCAACAACCACCATGATGACTAATTTATTTCTCGATTTGGGTAAGTCAGTAATAAAATCCATAGAGATATCCTTCCAAATAGTAGGTGGAATCATAAGTGGTTGTAGTGTGCCTGGAGATTTGACTGTTTCTCCCTTGTTGCGTTGACACGCATCACATTCAGTGACAAAATTACGAATGCAATGTTTCATACCATCCCAGAAAAAAGAACGTTTGACCCTGTCATAGATTTTGGTGAACCCGGAGTTCCCCATTGTGGGTGTAGCATGAAGCTCAGAAAGTACCATGGATTTAAGCTTTGATTGTTTACTTAAATACAAACGGACTTTGTATCGAAGCTCATCATGGAGCCAAGAGTACCCTGGGGAAGCTGGAGCATTGGATTGCAATTGTTGGATCAGATGCAAACTTTTGGGATCTTGTAGCCATTCTTGGCAAACAGCTTGGAGCCAATCTGGTACAATGAAGGAAAGAGAAAAAAGGGATCCTTCATCTTCATATTTTTGGGAAAGTGCATCCGCAACCACATTGTCTTTTTCTTTTTTGTAAATGATCTCATAATCATATCCAAAGAGCTTAGTCACCCATTTTGTTTCTCTAGGGAGGAAATGTGTTGTTCCAGAAAATACTTGAGGCTTTGATGGTCTGTCTTAATTTGGAAACATTGCCCCAATAGATAAGGGCATCGCACATAAACGACATGCAGGATAGCCAACATTTCCTTTTCGTAGATTGATTTGCCCAGATTTCTTTCTGATAGTTTCTTGTTGGTAAAGGCCAAAGGTTGACCCTCTTGTATAAGGACCTCACCAGTTCCTTTCCCTGAGGCATCACATTCCAACACAAAGGTCTTTGTGAAATCAGGAAGGGTCGGGACTGGAGTGGTGCACATAGCCATCTTCAAGGTTTGAAAAGCCTGAGCAGCGGCTGGAGTCCAAGTGAAAGAGTTCTTTTTTAGGAGAGCAGTGAGAGGTGTTGCAATCTTTCCATAATTCTTAACAAACTTGCGATAATACCCTGTTAAGCCCATAAATCCATGCAAGCTTTTGAGAGTCTTTGGGTGAGGCCAATCTTGCATAGCTTCAATATTTTTTGGATCCACCCTGACGCCATCCTTGCCAACCAGATGACCCAAGTATTCTACTTCTGAGAAAGATGGCCTATCCAGGTTTTTCTATAGATGAGGATATCATCAAAGAAAACCAAGACAAAATGACGGAAGACATGATTCATGAGGCTTTGGAAGGTGGAGGGGGCATTACACAAGACAAAGGGCATGACCAAAAACTCATAATGGCCCTCATGAGTTCTAAAGCCAATTTTGGGAATGTCTACCTCTTTCATATGTATCTAGTGGTAGCCCAAATGAATATCAAGTTTAGTAAAGAATTGGGCGCCACTCAATTCATCCAGGAGGTCTTCAATGATAGGAATGGGAAATTTGTCTTTAATGGTAAGTTTTTTGAGGGCACAGAAGTCATGACACATTCACCAAGAACCTTCTTTCTTCNAGGAATGGGAAATTTGTCTTTAATGGTAAGTTTTTTGAGGGCACATAAGTCATGACACATTCACCAAGAACCTTCTTTCTTCAGGACCATGACCATAAGAGAAGAGTAGGGGCTCATACTAGGGAAAATAACACCTACATTAAGGAGTTCTTGGACCATTTTCTCAATTTCATTTTTTTGGGAAAAGGGGTGATGATACAGATGGATATCGGGAGGAAGGATTCTGGGTACAAGCGGAATGGAATGATCATGAAAACCATGGGAAGGAGGGATTCCTTGGGGAGTGGAAAATACCACTTGATGTTTAGAAAGGATGGCTTGGAGGTCATGCGGCACCGAGGGTGTCTATGTTGCTTATATGGCGTGGAGTTAGGCAATAACATTAGAATGACCTTTTTTTAGCATCTTTTCCATGCGATGCGAACTAATGATCTCAGGTGAACCGGCGATGATTCCTTGGAACTTATATCAGTGGCCCTCCTGGTCGAATTTCATGGTCAATTCCTTAAAATCCATGAGAATGGGACCCAAAGTCCTTAGCTAGTCTGTACCCAACACAATGTCACAACCACCCATGTCGATAGCAAACATATGAGATTTCAGGTGGTAGTCACCAATTTGGAGACAAACATTTTCACAACGCCCTCCACATTTCAATGAACCACCATTGGCAATCATGATTTGGAAATTATTGACAGCATGGATGCATCAATGAGTTTCTTGGGCAATGCGGCGATGAATAAAATTATGGGTGCTTCCACTATCAACCAGAATGATCACCTTCTGATGCTTGATGTAACTGATTAGCTTGAGGGTTTGGGGAGCAGAGAAGCCAGTGAGAGCATTGAGGAAAATGACCAGTTCTACTTCGGGAGGGTTTGAGGGAGGGGTTATGTTAGTGGTTTTAGGTGACTCAGACACAAGGGGAGTTTCAACATCCTCTTCCGAAATATCCTCGAAGATGGCCATAAAAAGTTTTTGTTCCTTGCACTTGTGGCTTGGGAAATATTTGTCATCACAATTATAACAAAGGCCTTTGATTTGGCATTCAACCATTTCAACCCTAGTCAATTTTTGAATCTTTAATGGAGCGGAGGGAGTAGTGGGATTTACTGGTTTAGGGCGAGGGATATAGGAGGGTTTTTGGTTTTGAGAAGATACAACCTGTTGTGCTTCTTTAGCTCTTTTAGAAGCCTCCACCCAACTCTGAGGCTGAGCCATGAGGACATGGGCCCGAATCTCATCCTTGAGGCCACTAATAAAACACTCTCGGAAAAAGGCATTAAACATGCCCTTTGTCCGAAAAGCCAGGCGCTCAAAGGAAGCTAGAAAGTCTTCCATTTTTCCTGATTGTTTCAACTTTGTCAAACGGCCCAAATGTTTGGTGTCAGTGTCAAAGCATTCATAAATCTCTGCCACAAAGTGTGTCCAAGCATTATACCCTTAACGAGAAGTTTTTCTCCATTGCCACCATTGCCAATGTTCTTGATCTAGATGGAGAACACCATACCATAGTTTGGCCAAGTCATTTGTAATGCTGTATAAAGAGAAATAATGTTCCATTTGGGTTACCCAACCAGTGGGGTCCGAGCCATCAAATTTGGTCACATCCACCCGTGGAAAGCGTAGGTCACGTTGAAAGTGATGGTGCTGAAAGTTATGGGAATGAGAGGAATGTTCACCTTCAGTATGTGGAGGTGAGTCATAGGAAGGGTTATCTGTAGGGATATGAAGCTTGGTGTAGATTGACGAAAAGAAAGATTCAAGCTGGGTGGTCAGGTCTTGTTTGATTTCCTCCATTAAGGACTGCATGGTTGTATTGATGGCGGAAACATTGGCACTAAGTTGTTTCACTTCTTGTTGGGTCTCGGTGAGACTAGATTGCAAGGTATTGAAGTGAGCTTCCAAGTCTTGGCTACAGGTATGGTCCATGAGGACGAGGGAACCGAAAAGGGGCGGGTGGGGTCAAAATTTTTGCCGAAAAATGATATGTATGAATGTGACAAGGGAAAAGAGATGAATCCAATGGAATAGGTCTCAAATAATGGTGAAGAATACTGGAGTGATGAAATTCCCAAATGCTTAACCAGGAATAAATGTGTAGTGACTCGGAAACTCGAACACAGTTGCGCGGCAATAGATCTTGTCTGTTTTAATTTGTTTATGTTTCTGTCCCCAAGGGTTAGGTATTCAAGGGTTCTACAGACAAGGGTTTGCCTTGTGCTATATCTCTCTGATATACGTGCGGGGTCCAACAGTAGTACTCAACCCAATATCTCAGGGCACTAACTAAGGAGGATAGACCGTACCCTTAGTCATACTACCCAACTACCTAGGTACCAGAGAGTATCTTCCCGAGTGTTGTTTTCGATGGCACTATAGAAATCAGGCGACCGATCGATTTATCTAAATAGGGCTTTAGGTAATCTAGGACGATCCATACATAGGTGTTGTCTGATGTGCTACCACTCGAAGGGGTACCAATAGGGGTTACAAGGGTGGCCAACAGATGTGCGCTTAAGTACCACTTGTATTTTCTGCGTGTATGAATCCCTCAACCACAGGTTTATGCACGTAACGACAGATCTCTGTGGCTTAAAGACGTCAGAATATGTCTCTACCCTGAAAAAAAAATTAACCCACACTTTCTGCCGAGGAAAGTGCTCTGATACCACTTGTAATATACCAGTTATAAAAAGTATGCAGAACAAAAATAAAATGCTAGAAATGGAAGAATAATAGCAATATAACCAGAACAATCACCACAATAGCACTGAAATGATATAAGAATAACAACAGAAATAACACTTTGTTTCTGAAAGAAATGTTCACGGGCCTCTTTGAGGGGGCAACCTCCAGTTGAGCAAAGCTCTATTACAACAATATCCAAGCTAGGGTTCTCATACCCTCGACTCCTATTTATACTAAATATGTCTATCAAAAGAAGCATCTAGAGGAAGATCCTTCTAGAAGCGAAAGCTTCTATTAGGTCTTCTTACATTCGACTTATTCTATTTTATTGCAAGGCCTTATTAATATTGACCTTTATTACATCTGAATATATTGTTCTACCTATGTGCAGGTTAGGACCCTAACACACCCCTACCCACTCATTTCACAATGATCGCCTATCCCTGCTAGCTTTCAAGAACCTCATTACTAGCGATCCACATCATTCCATGGTAGATGAAGATGCACCTGTTGCTATTGACAGACATTGAAGGATGTGGGAAAAATTCTCCATCATTTCGTCCCTCTGTCGCACAAGAGATTGCTCAAGCAACAGGTTAATAGAATCTTCTGCTCTGTCGTTTTTATTTTCTTCCACCATAGACGGTTTCTTGGGTGTGTGAGAGTGATTGTCCTCAAGAGAGACAAGCTCGAGACCCAACTTGTTATACTAAGACCTTGTTTGGGACATGCACTGAAAAACGATAAAGAGCAGCCTGCTCTTATACCACTGATCCAGATTATTTTCGGAAGAAAATGAAAGCAGATATATTAACAATGAAATACACATAAAAATTTCCAGAAACAGAGAAATACAACAATACATTATTTCTATTAATGAAAGAAATGTACAGAGATTGTAAAAATACAGAGTGCAAGACTCGTTAGAATGGTGGTAACTTTATCTCTGAGAAGGGATGTGACGACTACACTCATTCGCAAGATCATTATAATGAGGCTCTGAAGGCCATTTTATGATAAACATGAATGCCAAAACCCTATACATCCAAAAACCTAACCCTAGGAGATGAAGCACCAAAAGTCATGTGGGCCTCGTTGGGGTAAGTTAGTACATTAACTTCGCGGGGTCGTAACTTTTGCATATGATCTCCGTTTTAGGTGATTGATAGCTAGTTGGAAAGGTATTTTTGAGAACTATACATTACGTTGTCAAATTCTGACTCCGTCTACAGTTTGACTATGGAAAGACAAGAAAACAATGTTTAGAGCCCCAAAACGGCCTTGGAAGTACAGAAAAATGTATTGACATGAAAACTTCCAAAATGAGCCAGTTAGAATAGGTGGGCGACCACCAATATCCACTTGGATGTTGTGTAGGGCTTCATGACAGCCCCGTAAGTGAAAAACCCACAATTACAAAGAAATGTCCCCATTACAGAGAAACATGTTGAACTAAAAATTGTCAAGAAGAGCCAGTTGGAAGTTGGAACAGGTGGGTGGCCACCAATATCCAACTGGATCATTTTTTCTAGGATTATGTACACGGTTGTATTTAAAGAGACCCATGTACATATGACTGTACACATTGGCAAGCGTGTGTATGTACGCAACGGTGTCCACTACAACCCCCGTATGTGCTCCAAAAACTTCAAAAAAGAAGAAAGAAGACATGACAAGTGGCTCAAGTGAAAAGGAAAAATACTCTAATGATTATAAACTACTAATCCAAGTGCCAAGTAGTAGTCGAAGGCAAAAGAAAGACAAATAAATCAAACAAACATGTAACTAAATCCCAAAGTAGGCCCACTAGGGAAAGATCCCCGGTATGGTCACTAGTTCTACTTTTGAGGATAATCTCCTACAATAGTGGGATATACGATAGTGTACCTATGACCATATATAAGTATATTTCAAACAGAATACCAAACTAAGATAAAATAACTAAATTTCACAAGAATAACTAACTTATTGAGCAAGGGGAAATCTGACTCACCAAGATCCTAATGTTTGGTGTCGTTTCTGATTGATGGAGTCCTTTCGCTCCTTCTCAAGGGTTCCTCCGTAACCTGCAAAAACCTTGAACAAGTATATCTATACATATAGGTAGTTATAGTAGTAACTACCCATTAGTTGTATGTAAAATAACGAAAAATATGAAGCAATTAGTATTCTACTTAAATGCATGAAAAAACATTGTAAATATGAACCACCATAACACAAGATATTTCGAAGGAACAAGTTTTTTTTTATTATTGATGAAAAGTAGCAAAGTAGTTACAAGCGTCACCCTGATTACTGCTATAAGCATCACCCTGACTCCTACTATAAGCGTGTTCCTGGCATTGAAATCACCACATGCCCAAAGAGGGTATAAAGAGACAATCTTGACCGCAATGACGGATGATGATGCCGTCATACTGCTTTTTCACTTTTGACCGCTCACTTCTCTCATTCACACTCCCTTTCTCTCAACACTCTTCCCTTCCGTTTACCCTTTATAAATACTTACTTCTGAGAGCTCTATACCCACTGCAAATCTCCTCTCCTCTGCTCTGCTCCCTCTTCAGAAACGCTGTGTTTTTATCCTCCTCTCATTCCCGTTTCCATGTCATCTCTTYGYTTGCTGTTTCTCCTCCTCATTTTTTCCTTCACCCCTACCCACTCATTTCACCATGATCGCCTATCCCTCCTAGCATTCAAGAACCTCATTACCAGCGATCCACGTCATTCCATGGCAGATTGGAGTCCCGCCAACCCCTTCTGCAACTGGACTGGCGTTACCTGCGACCGCCATCATCCAAACAGAGTGGCCTTCCTCGACCTCGCTGAGATGGATCTGCGCGGTGCCATTTCTCCTTCCCTCGGCAATTTGTCCTTTCTCCGCTCACTCATTCTCGGAGCCAATGCGCTCTACGGTCATATCCCGCCTCAATTCGGACGTCTATTTCGTTTGAGGGAGCTCGACTTGTCAAATAATGAATTGGAAGGAAATATTCCCAATCAACTCGGCAGTTGCAGAAATTTGACTTTCGTGGCACTCTCCTTCAACAATCTGACTGGAAATATCCCGAGGGAGTTCGGTTCCCTCCCACATTTGCAAAAGCTTTACTTGGGAGTGAACGACCTCACAGGTGCCATACCCTCTTCCTTGGGAGACCTTTCATCGTTGATTCATTTGGGTTTGGAATACAACAGTCTCACCGGTTCCATTCCAAGTCAACTCAGCAGTTGCAGAAATTTGACTCTCCTGCTACTCTCCCACAACGACCTCACAGGTACCATTCCTTCTTCCTTAGGAAACCTTTCATCATTGGTTACTTTGAATATTGGATATAACAATCTTGTCGGTCCCGTTCCACAAGAATTCGGTAGGCTCACGCGTCTGGAAGACCTTGTACTTTTCGAAAATCATTTGTCCGGTACCATTCCTTCATTTTTGTCAAATATGTTTAACTTGAAATTGCTTTCTTTATGGGGAAATCAATTTAGTGGAAATATCCCAAATTCTATTGGAAATTGTGCTAACCTAGTAGAACTCACTTTAAACGATAACAAGTTGAGTGGGAGTGTGCCCATAGAGTTGGGTAAATTATCCCTCCTTGAAATACTTTCCTTGAAAACTAATCAACTTGACAATGACAACATTACAACCATGTTTTTTCTTGTAGCTCTTACCAATTGTTCTCACTTAAAAATACTATCATTGCGCAACAATAAATTAAGTGGTGTTTTACCGCTTACCATAGGTAGGCTTTCTACCAATTTGTCTATGTTGTCACTATCAAACAATAGAATACAAGGAAACATCCCTCCACATATCAACAATCTTAGCAGCCTATCCTTTCTAAATTTAAGTGAAAATCTTTTAAATGGCAACATTCCACAATTAGGAAACCTTGAAAAAATAGAAAGATTGTATTTAAGTAACAATAGATTAGAAGGAAACATCCCTGATCACTTTGAAAGCTTACAACACCTTGGTCTCTTGGACATTAGTGGAAATATTCTCTCAGGAAAGATTCCAAATTCCCTTGCATCCCTCAAACAACTAAGAAGACTCCATCTTCATCACAACAAGTTATCAGGGAGCATACCTTCCAACTTAGCCGATTGTATAAATTTGGAATTGCT
>JASDQU010100591.1:0-21165 GCA_032191745.1 Picea mariana | reverse complement strand
TATTGTTTAGATGACCTATTATTGCAAACTATTTTTCCAGGGCCATTGCTACACAAGTAATACACACTCCCTCTCTTCATCTTTTTGCTTAGAAACCCACACAGACACATATATGTATATATATTCAAATTTTAGCCACTAAGATGCACACATATATGTATATATTTAAATTTTATTCAAATTTTAGCCACTAAGATGCACACATATATGTATATATTTAAATTTTAGCTACTAAGATGCTTTAATATGTGTACCTCACATATATGTATATATATTCAAATTTTAGCCACTCATATGCACACATATATGTATATATTTAAATTTTAGCTACTAAGATGCTTTAATATGTGTACCTTACACAGCTGGGAATTCTCCTTGTTAAAATCTTAAGATAGATTAACATGTGAGAATCTGGCATATAACTTTCCTTTTTTGAGATGATCTTCTAACTATTTGCAAAGAAACTTTATTTAAACGGTAATAACTAAGATTTTACTCTATCTAGAGGTGAGTTTAGTAGCTCATACCTGAACCTTATATTGAAGGCTTCTACCAAATCATCCCAAGTGGTTGTGCCGCCTCTACATCTTTATGTTGTATGACCATTACACCCAATTCAAGGTTCTAATTACCTAAATGCCAAGTAGGGCTCATGGAACCAAAACAAAAAAATTTACAATTCGAAGATTGGATTCCTTCGCCATTCAAGATACACTGGGAAATGAATTGGACTGAATCATTTTTTGACATTCCAACTCCAGCCTCCAGGTTGTACTTGCACCTACTTGGCATCCCATTTTCTACCCTGGATTACAACCAACATTTACTTGTCCTTGATTTAAAAAAACATAACTTGCTGCTACATTGCATTGCCCTTGCCATCGCCCTCCATATTGCTGCCCACCAAAATAAATAACATCTATCCATGTGCCAAGAGTCAATATCTTCAACATTTGAGACATGATAACTCCTTCACAATTTCTCTGTCTTTCTTTAGCCCTGCGGAATTACGTAACAATATTGCAATTCTATTAAACAAACGATATTAAAGTATTGGTCTTGAGTATTCGTTGAATTGATGTTTATTATAGGTCATTGTGCCTCTGTATCCATGTGTCTCAGAACTGTCCGCCAAACATTTTATACATGCATGCTAGCTTTCATTCTCTTGACAAGCTGTTAACATATAATAGTGGCAGAAATAAGGTAACGATAGGAGGTGAAACACATGGCTTTAGTGTTGACAAGCTGTTAACATATAATAGTGGCAGAAAGAAGGTAATGATAGGAGGTGAAACACATGGTTTTAGTGTAAATTATTTAACACAGTACATGCATAATTGTTAGTTGCTGAAAAATATGTTATATTCTTTCATAAATCTGTATTGAAGATTTTTTTTTATAAATTATATTACATTTTCATTTTGGAAAAAGGGTTGTTTTATTTTTTTATTAGGTTGGCAGCATTATTACAACCACAAACACTGGGATCTAAATTATATTTTTTTGCCATATATAATAATTATGAGAGTGAGCCATGCCTTTTTCACCAGCAACACTCGGCCATGATTGTTACAATACTTTTCTCCATTTTCACACCATTGATGAATTTATTTCAATTAATGTGTGAAATTCCTCCCAAGAAGTTTTGCAAGTAGGATGTTTTTGAATGGAAAGAGTTTCAACTTGCTTTTTTCCGATTGCCTTTATGACATAATTTTACAGTACATTGCCAAATTTTGGGTTTTAGTTGGAACAATTAATGCCAAATTGTTATTTTCAACACAGAGAAAGTTATGATCATCTTTTGAGCTTCCTTCTGTGTGAATAGAAAGTTCTTACCATAATAGAGCTTGATCTTTCCATTATGTTCAAGATATGCTTTCAATTCAAAAAAAACACCCTTACAAAGCATTTTTTTTAATCTTTTCGTTCAAAATGTGTACATACTTGCTAATAATTTGTTTTCACTGAATGATATATTTTTTTTACAATGGAAAAGTATACGGATTAGATTATGGATTATGGGTAACACGATTTATGATTTTTTCATAAGAATGATAGATTAGATGATTTATGTTTTTTTCATAAGTTTTAATGTTATAATTTTTTAAACTTCACTTATTATGAAAATGATTTTATTAAAAATTACAATTTTTTATAAATGAAAATAATTTTTTTTTATAAAGTGGTTTAATGTTTTATGAGACCTCTTGAATATAATGGATTTTTTTAGTGAGACTATTTGACTCTTAATATAAAAAAAAAACAATGTAATTTGTAATTTATTTTTACAATGTATCCGCTTTGTATTTTTTTTCAGAGTTTTCGGGGGTATGCTAGTGAATAAAAGAGTATGATTCAACACTAAAGGTTGTGGGGACATTCAACACTAAAGGTTGTGGGGACTTGGGTTCCAATTAAACCGAGTCTTCCGCCTTTTCATTCGAAAACTACGGACGATGCATATCAAGAGATCCGCAAATCTCGGTGGATACCATTTTACTATAAACTAATTATTTTATTTTAAAGTTACTAATAATTTTGTCTTCCACTCAAAAAGGGAGTTATTTTAAAGTAAATATTTATAAAGGGTAAACGGAAAGGAAGAGTGTTGAGAGAAACGGAGTGTGAATGAGAGAAAAGAAGTGAGTGGTCAAAAGTGAAAAAGCAGCATGACGGCATCATCATCCGTCATTGCATAAATGAATAAATCCGCGAGATTGGTAAAGAAAATAGCATCAATAAATCTGTTAATAAAAAAGTATCCTTCCACCGACGAAAAGTCAAGTTGGCTTCCAATTCAACCGAACCTTCCGCCTTCACCGACGATGCACATCAAGAGATCCATAAATCTCGGTGGATTTCATTTTACATATAAACTAATTATTTTATTTAAAATTCACTAATAATTTAGCAAATGGAGTTTTCAAGTCAAAAAGTCTCGGCGATTTGTTAGGAAAATTTGTTTCGGATGTTCCGGCAGAAACGGAATTATTTTTTTATCGAGAAAGAGTGGTGTGATTGGTTTACCATTGAACCTAATTTCCCACCTCTTTCCAAAAACAAATTACTATTTAATATTAAAGCTAGGAAATCGTTGTCTCAAAAATCTCTAAACAAAAAGTATATTTTAATCTCACATCACTCATGACGGAACTCTTTCTACATACCAATATCCACGATCTTAAAGCCATTTTAAACTAATTACTTTATTCATACAACTTAAATTAAGTTAATAAAACGATATGGGAAAAAGGGGTTAATAAAATGATACAAATAATTAAAAGTTGATTGACAAAAAGGCTTCTTTATCATTTCATTCCATTCGATCACATCGAATTTACTTTCTAATTTTTATCGGTGATTTTTTTTTTTACCTCAAACATTTAAGGGGTTTGTAACGTAACAAGCACATATGAAGGGGTGCCGGGTAGAAGGGTATCTAGTTAATGATTTCGACTTCGCCAAACAAATGCATTCAGTGATGGGATGGATGGTCATTGTAATAAATAACGATTAGAAGAAAACAAACTTGAAACAAATGGAGAAATATGGGTTTTAAGAGGCCATATACTTATTTGACATATGTAATATCTTAATTGTGTTTTTTTTAAATGAATAGGTATTTTTCTTGTAAAAGTATTAAGGGTTCATTGTTATTGTAAATTATGAAGAATGGGATAAAAAAAATTATTTTTAATATTTCAATGTTAATCACAAACAAAATATTTCAATGTTCACCTTAACTAAAATATTTTTATATCAATTAAAGAAAATAATATGATTTCCTTGAAGGACTAGAATTCCTATTTTTAAAATCTTTATGAATTCTCTAACGCCATGGACACCATTCCCAACATTCCTACAGAGATGAGGTCTTTTCTATGGAAGGCATAGAGTTTGGGGTTAAGCAACTCACAAATAGGAAAGCTAACGACATTGAAGGTACTAAGTTGAAATCTATAAAATTGAATGGCGTATCCTCATCCCTCACATACACAAGCTCTTCAATTTAATAGTGAAGTAGGGCATTCCTAAACCCCAGAAGAAAAGCCTCATTGTACCTATTTTTAAAGTGGGGACAAAAACATTCGCTCTAATTATAGGACCATTATGAGTAACCTATTATTTTGGAAAAGAAGATTAGCTTATGACTAGAAAGCCATGGAAAAGGAGCTAAAGGCCAAGCCAGGTTTAGGAGATATCATTCAATTGTGGACCACCTTGTTACTCTTAGGATCATTGCGAAGGATTGCATCAATAATAAAACATATCTCCTGTGTTGTTTTGTTGACTTTGAAAAAGATTTTGACATAGTACCTAGGACAAACCTTTGAAATAGGTTGGAAGAGATAAAGGATCCTTTGGAGTTGAGGGATGTTGCCACAAGGTTGTATGAGAACGTTATTGCCAAGTATAGGAACACTAAGGGTTGGCTGGAAGAAATTAACTACAATAGCGGAGTCAAACAAAGTTGTCCATTGTCCCCTACCCTTTTTGACATATACATTGACAAATTAGAAGAGTGTTTGGAAGGATCAGGGTGTGTCGGCCCAACTCTCGTTAGTATAGTCATCATTCTTCTTCTTTATGCTGATGATATTGTTCTTATGGCAAGGATTCCATCTGATCTTGACAAGCATCTAAGAATCCTCCAATATTTCTACTCCAATATGAGTATGACTGTTAATATAGACAAAACGAAAGTCGTGATAATTAAATCCAAAAAGACCACCCACGATACTTTCATATATGACAACAACAATTTGGAGAAAGTCCCTTCATACAAATATTTCGAAATAAATATTCATCACAAGCTCAATTGGAATTACAACATTGAGAAAATGATAAATAGAGGGTGGAAATCTTATTATGGGATTGAAAACAAGTGTAAATTAATCGATCTTTGCATATGGGATAAAAAATAAAACTCCTCTTTGAGACTCTTGTGACTCTGGTTATTTTATACGGATGTGAGGTTTCAAGATGCAGTATATCTAGAGAGATGAGGAGAAATATGGAGCAGATCCAAAAGAATTTTATAACCTTCAATCTCAAAATTAAAGGAAATACACCCTATCATATCGTCCTCATAGAAGTGAGACTTTCCCCCATTGAGAGCATGGGTATGACCATATACATAATGTATAAGAACAAGTTAAACAATATGGAAGACAAGAGGCTTCCTAAAATTTCTTCAAACTCCAGCCAAAACCACCTTCAGCATGAGCGGGGATGGCAGAAGGATTCCCAGTATTGGTTAAACCATTGGGGAATAAATGAAGAGATCATATTGCAAAATAAGGATAATATTGAAAATACTATTACAACACAATTTAAGGAGAAATTGTGGTATGATAAAGAGTTAGAGGGAAAAATAAAATTAAGATATTATAAGGAAGTGATCAACCCTAATCTGAAAGATTAAAATTATCTCTTTGTGATCCAGGTGGATATCAGTGGCCACCCACCTATTCCACTAGCTCAAAACACAATTTTCCACCTTGGTAATTTTTCTACGATTTTTCGGGTCCTAAACTTTCGAGGTCATTTTGAGGCCCTAAACGATGTTTTTTTTACATTGCAGAGCCCAAGCGAGAACCATTTTTCGGGTCCTAAACTTCCAGGGTATTTTTGAATCCCTAAAGGACATTTGTTTTACGTTGCAAAGCCCAACCGATAGCCATTGGCTCTCGCTTGATCCCGGTTGGAATTTGTACTTCTCGAATAGACCTTTCCATTGAGTTGGTGTGCGCCCCAAATGAAGATTATATGAAAAATTTACACCCTTGGAAAATTGACGTATCTACTACCCCCATCGAGGCCCACAAACCTTTTGACGTTTCATCTCCCATGTAACATCCCTAGCTGCCCAGCTAGGCTATGCTACTTAAAACTAACTAAGCTATGATATTAAACTGTAACGTCCCCAACCTCCCAGGTTGGGCCATGCTACCAAAATCTCAACTGAATTATCAGATACCAATTTGTAACGTCCCCATCTTACTGCTGAGCAACACCACTCAAAAAACTAGTCCGCATATTCTACATTACAATAATAACCTGCGCAGATAAACTTGAGGTAATGCGCACGAGCCCAAGCTGGGTCGCGCCACTCCAATGTCCTTCTTCTGAAACTATTTATAACAACATAAGTAACACGACACAACTTCATGCACAAGCATGTTGAGCATGCAAACATTATTGTGTGTGTAACCACTCCAAACATAGGGTTACCACAATGCACACAACCAATCTGGTGCCACATGCCATTTTGTTCTCCTTGTGCGCATAGACTACTTCCTTATGCTCACAAGCAAATACAGCCTCTCACGTGCACAAAATATTTTCCTATGTGCGTGGCCATTCTAATCTTGCCTCGATTACTTATAACCATTATTATAGGTTAAATAACAGGAATAATTAATAACTAAATTACTCAACATATGCAACTACATATACTGAATAATAACATCACACTTACATGTATAACAACATTATAAACAGTAACAAAAATTACTTATATGAAACATCATACAAGAATTAAATGTATATCAGGCATAGATAATTAAGCACACAATAAATGAGAAAAGCACATAAAGGACACTTTTCTCTTATGAAAAGTCACCAATTGCACGCAGAACTCAGACATTCCTCCCAGCCATAGACTCTGTTGCTCATAATATTTCAACAACAAGTCACCCTCGAGTTGGGTCTTAAACTCCACCAGGGAAAAAGGGTTCCTAATGTCAGACTAAGATATGATAAAAAATGGAAATGCTCAGTCCAAGGTGCCCATTGCTGAAAAATAGTCTATAGTCTCTCATTCCCCACATGCCTATCCCACCCGAGGAAGTATGCCCCTTCTCTGCTCAATAGTCATTCGATTTCCCCACTTCCCTTCCATGGCTTCAACAATAGGTTGGAAAAGAAGTCTCAGAGCCCTGCAACTAATTCCCAACGCACGATGGAACAATTCCCAACAAATATCTCACCTAGAGAGAATGATCACGGGTCTGACTACCCACCTCTTTGATAATATCTCACTTAGAGAGAATGCTCACGGGCCTAAAAAACAACCTCTTCGATAGTAAATATCTTACCTAGAGAGAATGCTCACGGGCTTGACAACCCGCATCTTCGAAAACAAAACATGTTTTTCCCAAGCATGGGGTTATACAATGATAGTTCATTCTCGTTCTTCCAGAGGAGAGTTCATCTGAATGATCTAGGAATGAAAAATGAATAAGTAATTCCCCCGTAAGATGAAAAATGAATTATCCCCCTGAAATACACTAAGGCCATCAATATATATTGCATGCATTAAATTGGACACTTGTCACCTTCAGAAATAGATTTAGCCACTTGGTGACTTGTTCCCATCCCTCGGTCACTTAGGATAAATGAATATCCATAAATTACACTTTTCGGAAATATTAATAAAATATTTCCCCCTTTTCCCTTTTTTGGTGGAGTTTATCCCCCAGTGTCTTTTCGTCTAATCTATCTGCATGCAACGATGTTATATTATTAATATTCGAGTGTGATTACATTTTACAAGAATAGGCGCACTATCCTATTTGCATCCTGAATCACCAGCCCAATAACCACGTACACATGCCATCCAACCTCATATATATATATATATATATATATATATATATATATATATATATATATATCGGTGATCCTCGCGCACTTACTCTGGGGCAGGCAACACCATAGAATGTGTGCATCCTTCCTTTGATGCCTCATCCACGCACACTTACCCAGGTACGTGCAACATTATGGAATGTGTGCACCCCTTTAATTGGAAAACAATCCTTGTGCACAAAACTAAAATGTGGGGCCAACGGCTCACGAGCCTATATGTACATTTACATTTACAATTGGTACCAATGGCTCACTAGCCTATATGTACAATTACAAATAAGGTTTGGATTATGGACATTACATTCCCTTCCCCCTTATTTACGCATTGTCCTTAGTGCATTATATACACATGTACATACAACATTTCAACAGTATTAAAAAAGATGTGGATACTCTACCTGCATAACATATTCACACTCCCAAGTTGCATTCTCAGGACCGTACTAGTGCCATGGGACCTTTACTAGCTCCATGACTTGTTTCCAGAGTTATTTGATTTTCCAATCCAATATGAAAACTGGTCGCACTCAAAAGTCACCTTCTAGCTCCACTTGGATCACATTCCAATCAATAATATGATTAACATTAGGTACGTACCTTTTAAGCAATGATAAATGGAAAAAATTATGAATACACAAGGATGCAGGAAATGTGAGCATATATGCGATAGGACCAATCCTCTCTAGGATTTCAAATGGGCCACAGTAGTGCACTGCCAACTTAGAAAAATTTCCCAAATTAAAGGAACTGCGTCTTCCTTTTACTTTCAAGAACACATGGTCACCCACTTTAAACTCTTTGTGGATTCTTCAATTATCTACACAACATTTCTACATATCTTGGGAAACCTTTAAATTATGCCTTATCTTCACCATATTCTCTTCCATTTCCGGAAGTAGGTCTGGCCCAACCACTACGCGGTCTCCTGGCTTGTCCCAACTCACTGGTGTGTTGCACTTTCTGCCATAAAGTGTCTCAAATGGACTCATCTTTAAATATGTTTGATACCCATTGTTGTTAACAAAATCTACCAAGTGTAGGTAGTCTTCCCATTTTTATGGTTTATCCATCACACACATTCTGAGCATAGCTTCAATCACCCAATTTACCCTCTCTTTTTTTCCATCTGTCTCAAGGTGATATGTTGTGATAAAGTTCAAATTTGTCCCAAATCCTTTGAAAAATCCTTTCCAAAAATTCGATGTGAAATTGAAATCTTTGTCATACACAATTGTCTTAGGTACACCATGCAACTTAGCAATTTATATCATGTATATATCAACAATGTTGGTTTCCTTGTGCACTGACTTGATTGGAATAAAATGGACATCTTTAGTAAGCTTGTCCACCACTACCATAATAGAATCATGTTGCTTAGAAATCCTAAGAAGCTTAGTAATGAAATCCATGGCTATAACTTCCCATTTCCACTCAGGAATGGCCAAAGGTTGTAGAAAACCAGCTAGATGTCTGTGCTCAGCCTTGACCTTTTGACATTCAATACATCTAGCAATAAAATCAACAACTTCATTTCCCATGCCTGGCCAAAAGTATTTCTTTTTGACCGCTACTATTGTCTTTTGGTAGCCTAGATGTCTTGCATAAGGAACTTTATGTACCTCTGACAATAACAGATTTTTCAACTCTTGAACATTTGGCACATAAAATCTGCACCTATACATGAGGATTCCATCCTCTTTTATCTCATAACCTTTCAATTTCTGTTGTGGCATACCTTGTTGTAAATTCATCTTTATATCCACATAGCGCTGATATGATTTGGAAACCTCTAAAATTCTATCACCCAAATATGATGTGTACATGCTAATGGTTGTAGCATGAATTTCATGCACCCTTCTTCTAAGTGCATCAGCCACATTTTTCTTTTTTCCTATGATATTGTCACATACCCACTATAGAAATCAAATTTTTTCGTCGAATTCTCGAGGATCAGAATCCCCGAAATACCTATGGGGGTCTAGCATAGGCTAGTTCCTTCCTTGTCCACCTCCATGTGATCATGGGTCACGACCACAGGCCGAACAAGTATGGCGTCCTTTTTCTCTTCGTGACTCAGCACTACCAGAGCGTTGAGTCTTTCGACTCTGCAAACACCGACACAACGAAGCGTCGAACCACGAAAGGGATAGCGAGTACAAGTTTCCTGTTTGGGTCTTGTCCTTATGACCACGTTCCATGACCACGTGCTTAAACCGACAAAGCCCTTACCGGCCTTTCACGATTTGGGAAATCGCGATGCATGACTTCTTCCTTTCCCATTCAAATCCCTGAAAACCATGAAGTCTCCCAAGTTTCCCTCCAAAGAGGAGATCAACGGCTACAAGCCTCCCCTGATCCGACGGTTTGGATCCTTTTGGGATTTCTGTGCCTGGGGGTCGAGGTGCAACGATCCCAAAAACTCATGTCGTGCAAATATTTGAATTCTGGTATGGGGATCCGTGTAGGAGATCAACGGTCCTTGATAGTGTGGATCCAATGGTCCACAGGATTTCCGGACTTTCCCTGGACTTTGACCGCTCACCACGCGTCTCCCTTGATGGATGGTCCAGATTCCTTCAGGACTTCTCTTCTCTATAACAGAGCACATCGGGGTTTCGGGTATCGAGATTTTGCAATTTGCGAAGGCAAGGTTTCTTGCCTTTTGGTTTCCCAGATGTCGAAACGTCGAATGGCATCCACGTGTCCCTCCGATGGACAACAGCGAACTTAAGCCAAGATTAACGGTCGTGATCTTTTCGGGATGATCAATGGTCACGATAAAATCTCGGATTTCCTTAACCTTATTCACACCTCACGCCATTTTAGGGTTTCGGTGATCAGAATTTCGCAACTCGCGAAGACAATGGTCCTTTCCCTTTGGTTTCCCAGGTGCCGAAACGCCGAAGCATTTAATAGCAGCCACGTGTACTCCATAGATGGATGGTCTAGATTGTTTCGCGATATCACGACTTACGACCCCCAGTGACACAAATCCTTTGTCCACTCGAATCCTTGGTATCCGAAATACCGATGGACTCTCGATTTTTGCCATGTGTCCTTCACAGATCGGATGGTCCAGATCTATTTCGAGACTTCCACCATGGAGTGTCCTGATCTCTTGTCATCAGCACTTCCGGAATCCCGAACTCTGAATCCCCGATACCGACTCTTCCTTCGGGACTTTCGCCCATGTTCTCGAGGGCTTAACCCTCGTGCATCTCCTAACAGATCCAACGACTATCGGGTTTTCTAACTAAGATTTGACGGCTTAGATCTGTCCCACACTGTGTAATCTCCTATTGCTCCCTGGACGTGGAAAAACCAATGGTCCAGATACTCCCACGGACCTTGGGGATCTACAGTCCCGATTTCTTCGCTAATCACGAAGATAAAGGAAAAGGGTTAAGGCATGTAACGCCCTCATTTCTTCCTCCAATCTAACGGTCATGAATGACCGCAGATCTTCCTACGGGATCTCGTTCGTCGATCGATACTTATCCCTATGCTATTATTCCGGGATTTTAAGAGGATCATTCTTCCTCGTATAGGGTTACTAATATTTGCGCCTTCTAATCCTTTTCCAGGTTCTTGGTGAGCTTTCCAAGAAGGGTGTCTCTATGGGGAGATCTATCCAGGATATTACCTGAGACGGATAAGGGTATAGATTTCTTGATAACAGACTTGAAGTCTGAATTAGATCGGTATGCATCTAAGTAGCGATTTATAAAACATAAGCCATACATAGTCTTTCCATTATAAGCATGCAACCACCATTTCTGAAATCAAAACACTACATAGGCAGTCTTATACTCAAACCATTCATAAAACTGCACAGAATATGAGCATACATGTCAGTATATAAATTTCAAGATGCAAGATGTAAAACACTTATGAGAAATAACACCATATGTGATTGCAACTGTTGAGAGGGGTGCTCGTTTCCACCCAACCATAGGCTCAGCAACTCCCAATGGATTTACCACTAGCCACCCTCGAGTTGAGACCACGATGTTGTGAGACTGCGTCTCAGTTTTTCAGTGACCGAGAATGAAGGTTACTCTCCTTCTTCTCTACTATCACTCACTCTGTATTTTCCAGTGTTCCTCTTCCTTCCCTCGCGTGTCCCCTAAATCGCCCACTCGTCCTGCCTTTTCCCTTTTTGGCGAGGTTGCATGTGGCGTGATATTCCTCTCAGTGGTCAGGTCTGACTCTATGGATGGGCGGTTCACCCCCATCCCTCATTACTCATGAGGAGCCATTTACCTACCAATCCTGGCGAGTCATTTAATTCGGGGCCAGCGAGCCGCTCTTGGTTCTCCGGGCCAGTGAAGTCCAAATATGGTATTATTTTCGGTGGAAGTTAACGCCACCATTCTAGGTGCCTTCCATCACCTTTCTCTAGCCATCATGTCTCTTTTTCAGCATATCCCCTCTCAGCAGTCCTACAATATATATATTCATAATATTATTCACATTCATCGACCTTTTTCATAAGGTCCATTCACATCACACATTCACATTTTTGGGTTTGCCACAGTTCTTGGCCAGTATAGTTAATTTTACAAACTGGGGGAAACAGGGTATTACAATTCCCTCCCCCTTAAGGGAACATCGTCCTCGATGTTCTTATCTATCAACATGACATGCATGTACATAAGTAAACAAAATCGAATATGCCTGTCTCATGGCATCCTCCATTTCCCATGTAGCCTCATCTGGGCCAAAATGTCTCCACTGCACCTTGACTTGTGCAATGGTTCAGTTCCAGAGTGGGGTTTCCTTTTTGTCCAGTATGCATTGGGGTTCTGATAGAAATTCTCCCTCTGGTTCCACCTGGATCACAGACCAGACAATTATATGGTTAGCATCATGTACATATTTCTTCAATAATGAAACATGGAAAACATTATGTGCTTTTATTGTGGGAGGAAGTTCTAGCCTATAGGCCATAGGTCCCACTCTATCTAGAACCTCAAAGGGTCCACAATACCAAGGTGCCAACTTGGCACAAACTCCCATTTTCAGATAACTTTTCCTGGGACTATCTCTGAGATATACATGATCTCCCGCTTTGAACTCTCTTGGAGTTCTCTTTTGGTCGGCATAACTTTTCTGTTGGTTCTGAGTGATATTTAGGTTTTGTTTTATCCGAGTCACCTGATGTTCCATTTCTTTCAACATGTCGGGTCCAAGATAAATCCTGTTTACGGGATTACTCCAGCTGACTGGAGTGTTACACGGTCTACCATAGAGGACTTCAAAGGGACTTATCTTTAAGGATGTTTGGTAGCCGTTGTTGTAGGCGAATTCTACCAGTGGCACGTAGTCTTCCCACTTCTTGGGTTGATGCATTACATGCATTCTTAGCATGTGTTCAAGTACTTGGTTCACTCTTTCTGTCTGTCTATCGGTTTGAGGGTGATAGGCGGTGCTAAACAATAACTTGGTCTCTAAACCAGTCATCAATGATTTCCAAAAGTTGGAAGTAAATTTCATGTCTCTGTCAGACACGATCTCTTTCGGCATACCATGCAGTTTGAATATCTCCTTCATGAATACCCAGGAGATGTCTATTGCCTTGTAGGTTTATTTGACAGGGATGAAATGAGCAGACTTGCTCAAATTATCCACCACCACCATAATGGCGTCATTCTGTTTGGTTGAGGTTGGTAATCCAATGATGAAATCCATGGAGATGGTTTCCCATTTCCATTCTGGGATTGGTAAAGGTTGCAATAATCCTGCTAGGTGTCGATGTTTTGCTTTAACCTGTTGGCACTCTATGCATTTGGCTAAGTACTTGGCTATGTCTTTCTTCAATCTAGGCCAATAAAATTGTTTCCTGGTGACAACGATCATCTTCTGGTATCCTGGATGACCAAAATAGGGTCTTTTATGTAGTTCATATAGTATGAACCTCTTCAAGTCGTCACAATTTGGAATATATAGTCTATTTCTGTAAGTGAGCAGACCTCCTTCGGTCATCTGGTAGCCTTCATATTTTACTCCGGCGGTTTCTTGCTGTAGGTACATGGTCACGGTCTGGATGAAGGGATCTGTTTCTTGTGCATTTCTGATTCTTTTCTTGGCATCTGTCTCGCAGGTGCTCTCCGCTGCCAGGTGAATTGTTTTCATACTTCTGCTAAGGGCATTTACCACCCTATTTTCCTTTCCTTTAATGTGTTTGATTTCAAAATCAAACTCGCTAAGGAGTGCCATCCACCTAGCTTGTCTAGCATTGAGCTTTGGTTGATCAAATAGGTATCGCAATCCACAATGATCTGTCATAAGTACAAATTTTCTTCCCAGGAGGTAATTCCTCCACATTTTCAAGGCAAGCACTATGGCAGCCAGTTCTAGATCATGGGTCACATAGTTGACTTCATGCTCATTCAATTTTTGAGATTCATAGCAGATCACACTTCCTTTCTTCATAAGAACTCCTTCGAACCCTTCCTTACAGGTATCTGTGCACATGAGGAAGTCAGCTTCTGGATCGACGATCTTCAGCACGGGTGCATGGGTCAGTAGATGTTTCAGGGTTTGAAATCTTTCTTCACATTTCTGTGTCCACAGGAATTTTGTCCCCTTCTTCTGGAGGGCAGTGATTGGACAACCAATCTTGGAGAATCCTTTTATAAATCTCCTATAGTATCTTGCTAATCCCATAAAGGATCTGATGTCCAAAACATCCTTTGGGGTAGGCCATTCCATGATAGACCTGATTTTGTCAGGGTCTACCGCTACTCCTTCTTTGGAGAGAACATGGCCTAAGTAATGTATTTCCCTTTGGAACAATTCACATTTTCTGAATTTGGCAGAGTTGTTGTTCTCTTAGAACCTGCAGTACAAGTCTAAGATGCTCTTCATGCTCTTTTCTATTCTTGGAGTAAATTAATATATCGTCAATAAAAACAAGCACAAATTTGTCTAGGAACTTGCTGAGTACATTGTTCATCAAGCACATAAAAGTGGCAGGGGCATTGGTCAACCCAAATGGCACCACCACAAACTCATAGTGACCATACCTCATTCGGAAGGAAGTTTTATGGATGTCTTCACCCTTGATTCAGACTTGATGGTATCCCAACCTCAAATCAATCTTTGAGAAAATAGACGCACCCCCCAATTGATCGAACAAGTCATCGATCCTTGGCAAGGGGTACTTGTTCTTTATGGTTACCTTATTGAGTTGCCTATAATCTATACACAGTCTAAGGGTACCATCCTTCTTTTTCATGAACAGGACTGGTGCTCCCGATGGAGACACGTTGGGCCAAATATAGCCCTTATCCATCATTTCTTTTAATTGCAACTTGAGTTCAACTAACTCGGGTGTGCTCATCCAGTAGGGTGTCCTAGACACCGAGACCGCTCCTGGTGCAAGTTCTATCGAGAAGTCTATGTCCCTTCTCGGAGGTAGACTCGACACCTCTTCCGAAAACACATCTCTGTATTCTCTCAGGATAGAGTGATTGTCTGGGCTTGGTTTGTCACCTTCTATTGTTTTCAACACCTGTATTTCATATAGGGGACATCCCTTTTGACAATACTTTCTCATTTGCAGGGCTGATATTTGTCTCATCGAGACAGGTTTTCAGATTCCTTGAAGGGTTATTATTCTCCCTTATTTACTTACACACTCTAAGATTTTATGGTAACAGTCTAGTTTAGCTTTATGGGCGGCTAGCCAGTCCATACCAATCAACAGATCATATGATCCCAGGGGTAGTATGTTAAGGGTTTCTTGGGTGGGGAATTCTCCCAACATTAATTGGCAGGCTGGTATAACCTTTGCTATCTTCCTTTTGGTGACAGTGGCTAACTGTACCAACCATGGCTTGGTATGTTTTTGTGGCTGTAGTTTACACTTATCAATAGCTTTAGGGGCTATATAACTCAAATTTGAACCAGGGTCAATTAAAACAGATAGTATATGGTTGGAAATCATACCTTCTATTTCCACTACTAAAGCTTGGTGGTCAGCGTGGTTATTATCCAAGGCTGCATAAATTTGTGGCACTCTTCTGGCCACATCATTGACTGTGGTAGCTTCCTAAATGTTGTAAATCCTCCGACTATTCTATTGTCGGTGTGGACAATCTCTCAATAGATGTTCTTCCCCACAACCCCAACATTTCAAAGGTTCTCTCTTTGGGTTATCAGTCTTCACTGATACGGGTCCAACAATTTTATTTCCACTCAAGGAGGGAAAATTCTGCTGGTGTATACTCCGGGCTGGGAAGCTCATTCTTGGGTTCTTCTTATAGTTCTTAAATCCTGGAGATTTAATTCCCTTATTCTGAAATCATGAACTATCCTTCTATTTCCATCCTTCACAAGGTTCTGCTCGATGCCCAAACTGTTCATGACAATAGGTTGCATTTCGAATAGTGCCTTCTAGGGTCTTTGGCTCATCAAATTTAATTCTATTCCAATAGTCCTTGGGTAGTCCACTGATGAAGCGTTGCACCTTTTCCTTTTCTACTTTTATATAAGGTACATACCTCAACAAATCGAGGAATCTGTTGACATATTCTTCTATAGTAATTTGTCCCAGTTTGAGTTCATAAAACTCTTTAGTCTTTTCGTCGAAATATTTTTTCGACAGATACTTCTTCCGGAAGTACTTCTCAAACCGTTCCCAAGACAGGTCCTCTTCGCGAACCCATTTCACATTCTTAAGGTCTTCACACCAAATGGAATCCTTTCTGTTCAAGTTGAAGGTGGCCACTCGGACCTTCATATTTTATACAAAGTCATGGACTCTGAAGTACTTATTTAGTCCAAGCAGCTGAGCCTCTGCTTCCTCTCCCTTATTTATTTCACCGTCGAAGGAGGGTGGCTTGGCCTTTCTGAATTCTTCGAATTTTTGACCTTTGGAAGACTTTTGCTTCTTCTGTTTCCTTTGGGAATAGGAACTGGTTCTCCTGCTAGAAGAGCCCTCTGAATCGCCAGATTCCTTCTCAGAGGAATCATCCAACGCTTGTCCTTTACCTCTGGGGTGGATCTTTTTCAAGGTGCTCCTCTCAGTGTGGCCATTGATATGGCCATGTTTCTGAGTTTCAGGTTCATGCTACATTTGTCTTTGTAGATCGGATAAACTCTGTAGTAAAACTGCGTTAATTTTTGTTTTCTTTTCTTGTTCTTTCATCATCCTTTCATTGTCATCCTTGCAGCTTTGTAATTCGACCATGAGACTCCTCACAGTCTCGGCTAGATCTGGAGGGGTCCCTACTGCCCTTCTTTTGTCAGACTCTTCATCTCTATTGTGGGAGCCCTCTCCCACCTCTTGGTGAGTCACCATTCTCTGCATCTGTAAATTTCCATGACTGATCGTCCGCTTGGGTGCAAAGTCAAACATTGGTTGTTAGTCAATAGTTAGATCCATTTTTATAACCCGCGCAAAAATTCATAACTCTTTCGCATGCATACACAGTCGGGTTTTCATTTTGGACTTTGACCTTTTTGAATTAAGAGGGTTAAGATAGAGGGTTACTCTTTTTAAGAGTATTTCAAACAGATCTTCTGTGCAACTCATTCATGATCCCAAGCAGACCAAGTGTTGTAACCATGCTCTGATACCAATTTGTCACATACCCACTACATAAATCAAATTTTTTCACCGAATTCTCGAGGATCAGAATCACTGAAATACCTACGGGGGTCTAGCGTAGGCTAGTTCCTTCCTTGTCCACATCCATGTGATCGTGGGTCATGACCACAAGCTGAACAAGTATGGCATCCTTTTTCTCTTCGCGACTCAGTGCTACCAGAGCGTCGAGTCTTTCGACTCTGCAAACCCCAACACATTGAAGCGCCGAACCCCAAAAGAGCTAGCGAGTACAAGTTTCCTGTTTGGGTTTTGTCCTCATGACCACGTTCCGTGACCACGCGCTTAAATTAGCAAATCCCTTACTGGCCTTTCACGATTCAGGAAATCGCGATGCATGACTTCTTCCTTTCCCATTCAAATCCATGAAAACCATGAAGTCTCCCAAGTTTTCCTCCAAAGGGGAGATCAACGACTGCAAGCCTCCTCTGATCTGACGGTTTGGATCCTTTCAGGATTTTCGTGCCTAGGGGTTCGAGGTGCAACGATCCCAAAAACTCATGTCATGCAGATCTTTGAATTTCGGTATGGAGATTTGTGTAGAAGATCAACGGTCCTTGATAGTGTGGATCCAACGGTCCACGGGATTTCAGGACTTTCCCTGGACTCTGACCGCTCACCATGCATCTCCCTTGATGGACAGTCCATATTCCTTTGGGACTTCTATTCTCTACTATAGAGTGCATCGAGGTTTCGAGTATCGGGATTCCACAATTTGCGAAGGCAAGGTTTCTTGCCCTTTGGTTTCCCGGATGCTGAAACGCCTAAACGTCGACTGGCAGCCACGTGTCCCTCCAATGGACGATGGTGACCTTGAGCCAAGATCAATGGTCATGATATTTTCAGGATGATCAATGGTCATGATCAAATCCCGGCTTTCCTTAACCTCATTCACACCTCATGCCATTTCAGGGTTTCGGTGATCAGAATTTTGCGACTAACGAAGACAAGGGTCCTTGCCCTTTGGTTTCTCGGGTGCCGAAACACCGAAGTGCTTACCAGTAGCCATGTGTACTCCATATATGTATGGTCCATATTGTTTCACGATTTCGTGACTTACGACCCCCAGTGACACAAATCCTCTGTCAACTCGAATCCCCGGTATCCGAAATACGGATGGACTCTCGATTTCCACCACGTGACCTTCACGGATCGGACGGTCCATATCTATTTCAAGAATTCCACCATGGAGTGTCCTGATCTCTTATCATCAGGACTTCCGGAATCCTGAACTCTGAATCCCCGATACCAACTCCTCCTTCGAGACTTTCACCCCTGTTCTCGAGGGCTCAACCCTCGTGCATCTCCTAACAGATCCAACAACTATCGGGTTTTCTAACTAAGATCTGATGGCTCAGATCTGTCCCATGATGTGTACTCTCCTACTACTCCCTGGACATGGAAAAACCAACGGTCTAGATACTCCCATAGACCTTGGGGATCTACAGTCCTGATTTCTTCGCTACTCACGAAGATAAAGAAAAAGGGTTAAGGTATGTAACACCCTCGTTTCTTCCTCCAATCTAATGGTCGTGAATGACTGCAGATCTTCCAACAGGATCTCGTCCGTTGATTGATACTTATCCCTATGCTATTATTCTGGGATTTCCAGAGGATCATTCTTCCTCGTACAGGGTTACTAAGACTTGCGCCTTCCAATCCTTTTCCAGGTTCTTGGTGATCTTTCCAAGAAGGGTGTCTCTATAGGGAGATCTATCTAGGGTATTACCTGAGACGGATAAGGGTATAGATTTCTCAAGAACAGACTTGAAGTCTGAATTAGATTGGTATGGATATAAGTAGCAATTTATAAAACATAATCCATACGTAGTCTTTCCATTATAAGCATGCAACCACCATTTCTGAAATCAAAACACTACACAGGCAGTCTTATACTCAAACCATTCATAAAACTGCATAGACTATGAGCATACATGTCAGTATATAAATTTCAAGATGCAAGATGTAAAACACTTATAAGAAATAACACCAGATGTGATTGCAACTGCTGAGAGGAGTGCTCGTTTCCACCCAACCATAGGCTCAGTGACTCCCAACAGATTTACTACTAGCCACCCCCGAGCTGAGACCATGATGCTGCGAGACTATGTCTTGGTTTGCCAGTAACCGAGAACGAAGGTTACTCTCCTTCTTCTTTGCTATCACTCACTCTGTATTTTCCAGTGTTCCTCTTCCTTCCCTCGCGTCTCCCCTAAATCACCCACTCGTCTTGCCTTTTCCCTTGATCTAAAATTGAAGAAGACTTGAAAAACTTGAATAATAATTGCAAGTTAAATGTTATGTGTTTGAAGCAACAGGATCAATTTGCAACACATAAATAAGGATTACTTATGTAAATATACACATAGACAACAACATTAAACATTGAACATCAGACATAAACACAACAACTTGATAAAGGAGTTCACCCCACTTCGGGCTACATCTCCTGGTCCAGCTTCCAATGGATCATTATTATTAAATTTCTCAAAGTTCTCAAAAAACATGTCTTACAGTGCTCAAAATGACAAACTGACTACTTCAATGGCTCCGCAACGTCCCAAAACCCCCGTCTGGGCTCTTTCGGCACCTGAAACGGTCGAAAAATGAGAAAGATATGCCTCCTTGAAGCTCCTTCTCCAACTTTGCTGTCTCTGGTTCTACAATCTGCACCCTTGTTTTCCAAACCTGGCACACACGCTCATTTAAGCGGAAAAACCAAGACCCGTACGCAACCGCGCACCGGTACAAACCGTAGAACGGTTAGGGCGCCTCCAGCCCCTAACCGCCTCGACACTGGGTCATATGGCGCACGCGACCATAGACTTGGCATAAAAGTAGTTAACCCGTTTTAAAACTCCCGCCCGGTTATACACAGACCAACCACGGGTTACATATATAAACCAAAGGTTAACAAAAACCCCGCGCGCATTTTTTAATATACAAAATTTAACATATATATGCAATGTTATATTGCAATGTATTGCAATATACAATGCGTGCGTTTTAATATTACAATGTGTTATATATAATATAGTCCGTGGACTATTCAAACCCCGTGCCATATCATACGGTTATATGTGTTACAGTGAAACCATGGGTCGGGGCGTAAGCCCCGGCCCGTGCCCTTTTCCACATAGCACAAAATCCAAACATAAATACATATGCGCCGGGATATATAACAAGGAACATGTGCGGAAATGTTGGCTAGCGTAGTGTTATGAAAACTTTGGTGTTTGGGGAGGTCCGGGGGTCGAACCCCGCAGCCTCCAAACCATTTTATACAAACACAAACATATAGGCCAACCACATAGTGACACGTGTCAGCACATCACTGATCAACGAACATCCAACCAAACTGTGCCACATCATCAATATGCCATGTCATCATGATGGTACGGCCCTCCATGTGGCCGTACGGACTGTACAGACAGGTACAGTCAGCATCCCAAATTTTTCCCTGTTTGACTTGGCGGTCAAATCGCGATATCTCCTCCATATGGACTCCATTTGCGAAAATAAATATACCGCTGGAATCAGAAAAACGAGACGGACGCGATGGCACTGTTTTCGTTGCAATCTGAGCACTTTGAAAATTGAGCAAAATTTTGATCCCCTGATCACACCTCCCCATTGGGAAGCTTTTGGACCTCCAAAAGACTATCTCAGTCTATGTGAAGATGAGGGTATAGTTCCCTCACCCTTCCAACCTCAATCCACTTGGCCTTGCTTGGATTCGTCCCTTTAAGACCAACTCGCAAATACTCCACATTCCCTTGCTTCGAAGTTCGCATCCTCCTGTCAAGTATGGTGTCTTCTTGCAGTTCTGTTAGATATTCTGGAGAAAAATCATCTATGGAAGGAATCTGAACATGCTCTCCTTGATCATCGATCAA
>JASDQU010100590.1:274633-288479 GCA_032191745.1 Picea mariana | reverse complement strand
CAGCCGGCAATGCAAACGCAATAGAAGTCCTGATGGGCAGCGACGGAGGAGAGTTGGCCTTCATTCCCAACGAATTCCAGGTTAACCCGGGGGAGCCCATCATCTTCAAGAACAACGCCGGATTTCCTCACAACGTTGTCTTCGACGAGGACGAAGTGCCCCCCGGAGTGGACGTCTCCACCATCTCAATGTCTGAGGAAAATCTCCTCAACGCTCCCGGCGAGACATACACCGTGAAGCTGGAAACGAAGGGCACCTACAGATTCTACTGTGCTCCCCACCAGGGATCCGGCATGAAAGGTAAAATCATCGTCGTTTAATTCTAATTTTCATCAATAACCCCAATGTTATATTCTATCATAAGCATGAAAATCTGAAGAGGAAATGCCAAATCTGATACCTTCGCTGTTATTATTATTATTTCCTTTAAAATATCATATGCAAAATGGACGTTTTTTTTGGATGGGGAGAACTGTTTCCTTCCACGTGTTTGTGTTTCATCATCATATGTTTTTGAGTTAGATTGTGTGCGGAACATTTTAGAATGATTTAAGAAATTAAAATAATTGATACATTTGAAAATCATTTAATTTATTTTACGAATTTTATTGTTATCTCTTATATATGATTATAAAATAAAATAACCAATGTAATTACTGCAAAGAAATTAGTTTCTGCCTTAAGACTATGTGTTATAGTTTTAAAAACTAATTCATAAGGTTAAGATTGTGCTCTAGTTTGAAGAATTAGATTTAAAATTTGAAGGTGAAAATAATCCGATCTTCTAAAATCAATTTAGAATGACTATTAAATACTATATGACTTGTCGCTTTTTTTTTGCAAAAGAAACTAAAACAGTAGATTAAGAGATATATACGACTACCAACAAAAATGTTATTAGATGTCTTATCGTAAATGTTTCACTTATTTCAAAAGCTTTGAAAACATTTTTAATCTAGATTCGAGTGTAAAGTTTTGAAAACATTCATTTATTTCAAAAGCTTTGAAAACATTTTTAATCTAGTTTTGAGTTTAAAGCTTTGAAAACATTGATTTATTTTAAAAGCTTTGAAAACATTTTTAATTTAGTTTTGAGGATAAAGCTTTGAAAACATTTTTAACCCAACTTTGAGTTTGAAGTATCTTGTATATCAGATTTTTTTTTAAAATATATAATTTTGATTTTCAAATTGATATTATTTAAAAGGATTATTTAAAAATATGTCAATGCATACTCTTTTACTTAAGTTTTTTTTTAGCAAATGTAGTTTCTTTTCAAATGCCACTGAATATTTCCAAAAGTTAATAGTTAATAGTGCAAAGAAGCTTCTTAGAAGTAAATTTTGTAAAGAGAAAATGAAAATAAATTGCAAAATGTTTTTTCGTTTTTCATAGTTATAAATAGATGAATATACCTCTAAATATGAAAGCATGTTAAAAAAATTCCATTTATATAACATATATAACAAGACAATTTCTGAAATGTTTTGTATGTATTATGCAAATGATATCTGAACAAATTTACTTAAATTGGCATAGTGCAGTTGATCTTGCCATCTAATTTGTGAATTGTACATTGTAGACTTTCTTCATATTAATATGATGTTTTATAGGCAGATTTTGTGCAATATAATATATAGTTTATTAAAAAATCTATTGTTATAATAAATTGTTTACCTTCATTGCAAAATGATTTAAATGGAAGCAAAAACACATCATTTAATTTAAGCACTTTGATGTGATCTACAATATTTTTTTTAAGTTATAAACTCTTTATTAATTTATGACAAAAAAATCTTAAAAAAAATAAAAATAGATAAAACGTAAATTTTGTATTTCAATAATAAGCATGTAACTCAAAACCAGGCAAACAACAAATGTGCACGGAAAATATTCATATTTATAATCCATAGTGTGCAATAGCAATGCGTGTAGCGCATTGCTCCATGCTACAGAAATCCATACTATCACTTATCTCCTTATTAGGATCACTTATCTGTGCACATGGTATTTAAATCTCATATATGCCATTGAATTAATTAATTTTCATATCTAAATAAAGGCCCTATCGATGATAAATGTCAAAACATATTCATTATAAATTACTGTAACAATATTTACAAAGATTGTAAGGAAAAGTATATTGACTAATTCGCATTGTAATGTAATAGAACGCTCAATCCTTTTATTTAATAAAAATATCTAATTCAGATTTATAAATAATAATAAAAACAATTATTTACTTGATAATTTAATTTTTTTTTCTACAAATCATAAGTATTTTTACTCGGAGATGAAATGGACACAATATACCTAGTGTCTACTTACCTAAATACATAGATTGTAAGGATAAATGCAAGAGATGAATTTAACACACTATACCTACACGACTACCTACTTGGCTATATGGATGATAGGGATAAAGGATGACAACACTTATTGTGTTATTACAAATAATTTAATTTATAACTATCCTACATCGTTGCTTAATAAATTAATTAAATAAAGTTATTACAACATGACACTCCATAACATAGTCATTCACGAAAACAATTCATTACAAGTTAGATTACCAAAATCCATCTCCCTCAAGAAAATGATTTGTTTGTATGAGTGTCACACACCCGATCCCCTAAGTAGTCTTTTTAGGGATGGGGTATAAATTTTCTTTGCTTTCCTACAACTCCCTGAGTTATTTGAAGAAGGTCGCCGTCGCCTTGCGCTCACAGAGAGCTTTCCAACGACTATAACCTTTTCCAAAATCAAGCTCTCGTTTGAAATTTATGACCTTTCGAAGTTTTGGGGGTGTCATTGGCTAATGGCCATCTCCTTCGCCACGTGGCATCCACATAACTTCACCTCTCTCGCGCCATCTAACATGGCATGATCGTGCCCCAAGTTGTCACCCTCTAGCGATGATGTGGTTGTTGGTTGTAGGGAATATCTCCTGGTCTTCGCGGATATCGAGCCTTCATCCCTTTGGTGTTCTCGCACAGGCCTAAACCTTTCTGGAGATCCAAAGTCTAGAGGTTCCTTCCACTCTGATCAGAGATTGACAATTGAGAGAGGGGATTTTGGCAATTCAACGCTTTGGCGTCTACCATACCCTTTATCCCTCAAATTCTCCCGGAGCCCCGGAGTCCCGAAGTTCTAAAGTTCTTGAACTCCTTACTCCATACTCCGGCCTCCGAGTCATTGTCTATTTGTGCTCTACCCTACACTCTCGAAATCCCGAAGGCCAAAATCTCGAAGTCACACAGACCATCGATCTAAGATCCTTCGAGATCCTTTTCGACTGTTCGATCGGGAATAGTGGAAGGATAGAATAAGCAAGAGTATTGACTAGAAGCATCTGATCTTCACTACTTCATGACCCCCTTGACCGGTAATACTCCAGATAGGTGGAAGGATTTGGGATTGTATGGTTCGCGAAGTACTGAAATCCCTCCAGCCGCCCGATGAGGTAGGTGTGCCGAGTATCATTTCAACCGTTGGATCCATAAGAGGTCAAAGACGAGAATCACATCGTTGATCTATGATCATGATCAACGGTGGAAAGTCGAAGCGCGAGTAAATTTGTATGTGCGTTAAATTCCAGGAGGTAGCGTGCATAGATTAGGACAATTGGTTGTTTTGGCTACGTGTCGACACATGATCGACTCGTGCAATGGAAATGGAGTTAATGAATTGTCGGTTTTAAACGCGCAAGCCGTAGATCTCACAATGAGTTTAAATTGTGACCATTGATCCGAGCTAGTGTTGAAGTTATATCATAAGCGCCAATTGGGTTAACTCCTAGTTGTAGGTCCTGGTCGTATGATGGTCATGTATTTAGAGACTTGGGCTAAAGGTTTGTTAGAATCTTTTACATGTAGTGAAGGGTTCTTGGACCTCAGTATTTTGGAACTCCTAGTGGATTGAGGGCTCAAGTTGGTAAGCCCACATGAAAGGTAATAAGCTCATGGCTTCGGGATTATGGTCACTTGCAACCTCTACATGCCCCTGAAGGCTATGCTTCAAAATCTTAACCAAGAGTTAGTTAAGCCTATGGACTTGGGCCCGAGGTCACATGAAAAAAAAATGGTTTCTAGGAAGCGCCTTTCATTTACAGAACTCGAATTCTATAACTAAAAAATGAATTTCAAGGGATTGATGAGTTCAAAACAATCCTGTAGATTCTGTCCTGACTCTATAATGGTAGATTTGATCCTTGGACAGTCCTTTTGAGGATTAGAACATATAGATTCGGATAGGAGGTCAACTTGCCATTTCCCCCAAATTCATTTAAAAACCCATTAATCGAAGTCCTCCTTTCTAAATAGGAGTAAGCAGAAAACCATTAACATGATATGATATTCAAGTCTTACTTCAAATTTCCAAGGCCGCTAGGCCTGCAGAGCCACATATTCTACCATTCAAACAAGATAAAAGATTATTCCATCATCTACCTCAAGAAACTCATATTATAACAAACCAATCAAGACAATATAAAACTCAGAGTCACACTTATCTGATATTGGAAATTAGTTGGCAACTGCTGAAAGGGGTTCCCTTTTCCACCCAACCATAGGAACACTTTCTCTTGGATTATTCCTCAATTGGCCACCCCATAGCTATATCATGATGCCATGAGAGGGGTTCTTATTGATCTCATCAACAAAAAAAGACAAATTTTACTCTCCTTTTCCCACAGGAACCTCGAAGTTCAGTTTTCTATCCACCAAGCAAGGGAGTTTGTTGGTATTTTTCATTCAATTACTGCAACTCTATTTATCAACTTTATTAGAAAACAATGTCCAAGCGCTCTTGTTGTTGATATTTTATGTAATTTTAGAAATTATTCCTAAGTGTAATTTTATTGGTTATTCCTAAGTGTAATTGTGAAAGGATTTATTGATAAGTCATGTCTTTTAGGTCTTTTAAAGTATAAATAGAGGTTATATCAAGCCATTTTGATCACTCTTTGAATATAAGTACAAGAGAGTAGTACACACTTATCTAAGAGGATATTATTGGTTCGTGTCTGGGTCTCTTTGGTATTGATTTTGTTAAAGAGCATTGTACGACATTTTACATGTTGGAGGAATCTATACTAAGGAAATTTTGCAGGTTTTTCTCCCCCTTGATGGTTTCCCTGAGGATATATCTTGTTGTTCTGTGGATATCTATATTTTAGTTGTGATCCTTTTGCATATTAAATAATAATATTCATATACAATATCATCTCTTATGAAAAACCAACATGGTATCAGAGCAGGACTGGGCCTGACACCCTCACAGGAGGGCCCAGGGAAATGGAAAAGAAATGGGACCTATGAGAGTAAGAGAGTATATAGTCTGAGTGAGTGAATTAATATTGTGTTTGTAGTAGTGTGTATATCCATCACATTGACATGATGACCGTGAGTGAGAGCCATTAAGGGTAGCGATAATTGAGAAGGCATGTTGGAGTCATTGGACAATGATTTGAAAGAAACCAATATCCTCTATGGAGATCCCAGGAAAGCCACCTATGATGGAGATAGATTGATCAAATTCCTTCTTTCTCCTTATTTTTGTTGGTATTGTTCATTCAGAAACACTTGTAAGGTTTCCTTGTTACAATCTATGTAGTTGTAGTGAAAATCAATAGAAATAACAGGTTCTCGCATGCCAACACAATCCTATACGCGAAATTTCATAAGAAGAGGGAATTATAAAATAAAGATGGCTAAAGAGTTATCTGTCAGTTCCATGCACATGAAGGTGCAATACAAGAGATGTTTAAATTCGACGAATTTGGTTGGAATACGGGTGAGAATATAGTTGTCGAGTTGGAGCGTAGTGAGACTAGTGCAGGAGAAAAGGGCCTCTGAGGCCGGGATTTCCCTTGGCAAGTAATCTTTGAGAATGATCACTTTTAAATTCTTCCTGGAAAGGAAATCCAACCAATTCGATATGCTTTGGGTGGTAAACTACCATGACATTGAATTTGTGACAGTGGGACTCCACCCTGCAGTGTCATTGGTGAGACCAATGACCGTCATTTCTAATGAATGCGATTGCAATATGTTGGATATTATATTCTCCAAGGTTTCCATGGAGAGGGGATCGAGTGTGGGAGGCTAGAGATATTGTTGTGTCAAAAAATAGGGAGAGAGGTCCAGATTGAGCATTTCTTTGTAAAGGAATCTCCATTGTTTAGAGACACTAATAAATCTGGATAATTTTACGACGACCATTTCGACGCTCTTGCGACATTATGTTGTGGAGATTGCGACAAATATTGGGCCCCCCAAATGTCACTTCACATGTTGTGGCAACTGCGACGAACCTAGGATATCATCACAAGAGCAATGACCCAAGGAGGTCATCGCAAGCGAGATGAGCTATGGTGGTCGTTGCTAGAGTGATAGCCGGAGGAGGTGATTGCAATTGAAACGACCTACAGTGGTTGTCGCAAGAGTGACAACCGAAGGAATTCATTGCAAGAACAATGACCTAGGGAGCTCGTCGCTAGAGGGACGACCTAGGGTGATCGTCACAAGAGAGACGACCAAAGTAGTTCTTGCGACGAATTATTTAAGGATAAGGTATCGTTGACGGTAATGATAGTTTGTCACAAGAGTGGCAAAGCCTTGATAGTTGCAACAAACTATCAATACTATTGACAATCCTATTTGTCGCAAGAGAAATGAAATATATCTATTTAAAAAAATAATAATAAAGATTAATGCAAGATGGTTCCTTTGATGGTTATCAATTACAGTATCTCCATAACATATGGGTCACTAGTAACTTGGTTCTAATTCTATATTAAGTGATATGCTTCACACTAGATATGTAGAAAGAATATGTACGTATGAATAATGATCAATGGTTATATGATATGGTCTTGTGATATGTTTTTCTCTTAATCTATTTTCTAGATTGTAGTTGCACCAATTCCATTTGAGGTGGAGTGGAGGTGCCATTTCTATATTGGGTCATCTAAAGGATCAAAATAGGGATATTACACATCAAATGTAGAATGGTGATGCCATTTATGTATTGGGTCATAAAAGTGATCTTGAGAAATATTGAAGAAGGTATAGTCATTTTAAATAGAAATTTCAAAACCCTATCTTCTTGAAGGATCTCCATTGAAAATTAAGCTAAATATTAAAAAGCCTATTTCTATTTTGAGTCTTCCCAAGAAAGATGTATTATGTAGGAAAATATGATGCTTGTAGTATAGAAGAATAGATAAAGATAGTAAGTTGAGATTTCCAAAGTTTTGAAAAATAATATATTATACCTTAATTTAAGGAATAGTGCTAGCATATGGAAGATTTCACTCTATGGCCTCTACATAATGTTGACTCCACTAATTTGGGTCATCATTGATTTTAAAATGCATCATTGTTACACAAATCTATAATTTAAATATGTTTTGGTTGGTTATCCTTGGGGATGTAGAGACTTTCACTAGGGAAATGATAAGGCTTAAAGGAACATACACATGATATAATGCATATGCACTATAAGACACATATGTATTATATCTTATAAGTGTTACACTATACATAAAAAAACAAAATGCAAAGGGATCTATCATTTTCTCATTTTAACATGTTTTTGGGAGAGAAAATGTAAACGAGAAAGGACACAGATTCATTTTGGAGAATGTCAATCGACCATCCCTCAATCACATGACCATCCAATCAATCCTAAAATCATTTCAATGGATGAGCATTAGATAATAATTCCTAGTAAATAAGGATGGAGACAATTTCATTGTTGTGGAAAACATTATTGATGTAGGGTTATTTCTTTTTATTTTTCCTAAAATCATTCACTTTCTTTTCTTATTTATATTAGAATGATGTTTTGTGTTTAATAAAAACATTATGTTTGTCATAAATAGTCTTTTTTTTTTGTTTCTAATTGAAAATCCTCAAAACCAAAACCTTGAAAATACTAATTTTCAAAATCCTAACTGTCAAAACATCGATCCCAGAAATAAAATACAAAACCCTCCAATCTAAGAGGAAGAAAAGTAAACCCAAAATCCTAAATATCCTAACCCTTCTCAAGAATGGAATGTTGGGAAACTACCAGAAATGACAACTTTGAGAGGTTTAAGTGCTATGTTTAGAGAGGGAGACCATTTCCATTACTTGCTTGGGAAAACACTTGACTTTATGATTAACAATATTGTGAATGCACAAGGATATTCATTCAAATGAGTTATTCTATTTGTATGAGTGTATGGAAAGATACCAAATTTTATTCTAATTTTTTCTATGCAGACTGATGGTGATTACATGCCAACATCTATCAATCTGGTCATTTTGGATCCCTAACATGACTAACAAGTAATATTTGTTTCATATGTTTTATTACGTCATTATTCAAATTTTGATTTTTAAGTATTTAATTTATTTGATTGACTCTTGCACATCCACAAAAATGATCTACCATTTCATTAATTATGGTACCATTTGCCATTGATGCAACTAACATTGTTGCAGTTTATGTTTCCTCTACTACTATGGAGGAAGAATTAATTGTAGAGTAGGTTTTGATATCTAAGGTATAACTAACTCCCACTCTCAAACAACAGGTCATTCTAAATTACTTCTAATGTATTTTTTTCATATATGTTGGAACAACATTATATGTAGGTTTATCACACCTCTAGATATTCTAGAGATAGTCAGTGAAAAGTTGAAAATCAACTAGGAGAGTTGACATAGTGGTTGACATGGCATTCAACTGGTTGGGTAGTTAAACCAAAGCAAGTGACTAGTGCATAGAGCAAGGTACAATTCAAGGACTTCATTATATTCTCTCACCAATCTAAGTGTACCTTGTCTTCTTCACTTGAAGGGAGTTGGGTACATCTTGGTGTTGTATAAGATGACCTTAACCATTGATCTATAAATAAGAATGTGATATGTGTTGTGTATGGAAATCATTTGGTTTCTTATACTTATATGCATGTTGAACTATGTTCAATTAGGATCAAATGTTGTAACAATGTATTTAAATGCCTCCTCTTATTGGAATATCTTTCTCTATGATATACATATTTCCCTAGTTCTCCAACATGATATCAATGCAATTGGTTTCAGATATAGTCAAATTTCTATTAGTATTTGGAAGTTTTCAATTGTATGTCCTTCTATCGAGTCAGATATATTTGGTAGATTGACTCAGGGTTTCAGAATGCAAAGAAGCTTATTACAATTTCAATTTTAGAGTGCCCATTAATTACAAAAGCTTTAGTACTCATATCTCTAAGCTTGTATACTATAGTGAACCCACTACTTATTATGCATAATATATGAGACAATATTACTTATGTACATGAGGTAATTAAGCTCGAAGGTTATGACACTGATTATGCCACATGATAAAACTATATCTTATATGGGAATAGCTTTACCTGTTACTCGACATGATGATATTCAGTAATGAAGCTTGTATTCAATGGAATCACTACTCTAGTAGATGGTATAAGTAGAAAGCCATAACTATTACTACACATGCTTTGTAATCTCATTGTTGTAACCTTAGACACGGTGGTTGTACTTCACCTATGTTCTAATTTGAACATTGTTATAATGGGTTTCATTCATTCCATCTTCCAGTACGTATAAACTAATATTAGCTCGTTATAATCTTGTAACCCTTTACACACTACTTCCAATCACATAATCTATTCACATAATCTTTACTATGACTGTTTACAAGTAAGTGGAATAGTACTATCACAACTAGTTAACAAAGGTTGATATCAAGCAACAGAGTATACATGTTATGTAAACAATAATACATACTCCATAATCAATCACACTCGATATACTAGTACTCTAAGCTGGTATAATGGAGTTACTAGTACATATTTCATGTGCTTCTCTTATTCCTTACCAGTCATCGAGCTATCATGTTCTTCTACTCGGAAGTGGTATCTATATCTCATTCATTTCAAATAATCTATTGCATAATTATGGTTATTCTTATATTATGATATCCAGGGGATTACTTGCACACAACCACAAAAAAACAAGTTGAAGTATTAGATTAGCTTTTGGTATACCATATCTCCCAAGATTTTCTGCAATATTCAAGGAGGAGAGATAAGATGAAGATGTGGAAGCTACACCTCATCGTCTATTTTGACATTGATCTCATCCTTTTTCTCCTCAAGGCCTAACATCTCCTTATGGCCATTTGAGAGGAGATTTCCCTTTAAGAAGATTTCATAAAGTTTTCACCTCAGGTTGCAAATTTAATAGAGGATTTAGAGAGGCCCAAATTATAAAGTGTTCTCTCCTTGGCCCCATATAATTGATTAGGACTAACCTTCCATGCAAATTCCTCTTCCAAATTGACCTACCTCCTCTGTCATTCCAACATACACCTTAGGTCACCATTTATGATATGCCAACATGTCTTATAAAAGTGAGGTGAGAACCCCTCTAGCCCAGAAAACTTATCAAGTTCCATCGATCTTGAAACAAATACTGGAAGTACTTTAGTAAATAGGGTTTCATATTGCTTGGACCAAATTTAGTATAGTTTGCTTTGTGTGTGCTAGTTGCAGTAGTGAAACTAGCACATAGATATTGATGCACACTGGCTCCAATGGTGCAACCTATGCATGTGCATGTGTTGTTAGTGAGTAGACCACATGCATAAGATATAATGGTCCAAAAAATCACATAGGTGCAAATCTCAAGTAGATTTTTTTTGAGGAATCACATAATTATCTTCATCATGAACATATAATGCTAAAACCATAGATTGTCAACACATAAATTGGTTCATGTGTCCACATATCAAATGTATTCATTAGTTTAATTGTTTTCAAACATATACTAAGAAAATGAATTACCAAGATGAGTAAAAATTAGAGTTCTAACTACCTAATGCCAAAATGTGGGGCATTACATACACCCACTCTTTAGGAAACTTTTCTTGAAGTTATAGTCTAGTAAAAAGTGCAGGCTAATCTTGAGAGTCGAGGCATGGTATTTGTGTCCTCCCAAATAATATATCCTGGGATATACTTGTCCCATTGGACTTTACTTAATACACAATCAAGACCATCTACTTGGAAATATCTATACTAGCTTGGTTTGGAATGACCTTTCATCAGTCACATAGAAATTACTCTTTTTATCTCATGGGATATGTCCAATACATACTAGTGAAAAACTGAAATAGGCATTATATTATACACCTTAAGTAGGTTTAGAGGTAATGAAAGTTGACCTGCAACTCATCCAATCCTCACAAGGATTTCAAATGGTCTATTTAAACCATCATGTTTATTTTGTATTATCAAGGAGTTACAGGGTGTAGGCCCTATACTTGTGGCATGCATGGCACATAATATTGCTAATGAATTCATTTGAAGTCATTGGTGAGATGAATTTTGTATCAATCTCCATTGAATGCTTTCACTGTGTTGTAGTTTACTAAGGTATTGGAGGACTCGGGACTATAAGGCCATATGATCTCAACATTGAAGATTTGATGCACCCCAAGGTAGGGTGGAAATTTGAGCTTGAATGCCTTATAACCACACTACTTATTGATGGTATATGGTATGTATTGTAGTGAAATACACTTGAGATATGAGGCCTTGAATTTTTCTTTCTAAATATGAAGCCACACATTGTCCCCAACTAAGAAGTTGTTGAAGACAGATTCCTTATCATGTCACTTCTTGAACTTTGGCAAGGATTTTTATGGAATTTCATCTACTTGCACGGAGTATTTTGGATGTGCTCAATGAAGCGTGTTTCTTTTTTAACATATTTTATATGTAGACACAAAGTTTCCCACCATTGGAGGTGTCAGATAGGAAATGACCATTGGCCAATAGGTTGAAATCCAAAGCATATTTCAAAGGGGCCCCATTGTGTCACATTATATTGAGGCAGTTACAAAAATTAGTGACCAGAAGAAAGGTTTTTCATCATATGTGCATGGATTCTTGTGATTATACATGTGAAGAAAGTGCATAAGAGTTTGGTTAACAATTTTTTTTGAATTAATAATGGAACATTGTAGATGTGTCCAAAATTGTGTCACGTAGATCCCAGAGAGATTCCTAATTATAGAAATGAATTTGGTATCTTTTTCATTGACAATAGAAGTGGATGAATTAAATATAACCAAATATATGTGAATAATTTTTTCACAATGTCCTATTCATGGCACAAATATCACCATATTCGAGAACCAGCTGACCAAAAATTGCATTATGGTGGTGGAATGTGAAAAGGGAACCTCACAAAAAATCCACAGAGATTGATTCCCATGGGTGCAAAAGAATGGATATAGGTGTATATAACCCATAAATCATGTTGGTAAGTTTTGTACTCACACAATAAACACATCTCTTAATATATTTTTCCATTCCAACGAGATAGTGAAACCAACAAAAATACTTTTGTAACACAATCAATGTCTTATGGACAAAAAAATGACCCTCTGCCTTGGAGGAATGTGCCTCCCAAATAATATCCTTGCACTCATGTGTGGGGGGACATAGGATTATAGGGTGGAAAAATAAGTTACACAATGAAAATTTGGTCATGATAAGCCTTGGATAATAGCTACATGAATATGGTTTAATACTAGATCCACTATGCAATTCTTCAACAAATTGTATGTTTGATATTCATAATTGCTTAGAATAGTCAACAATGCGTGAAATGGTGGTATACATAAGTAACCATTGACATATTTAGATGCACTATGCTTATGTTGATCACCAAGTGGAATTTTTGTAGATAGGTTATCCACTTCAATTGGTTCATGCTTCGAAATTTTCTTATGTCTACACACAGAATGAATGCTTATGGTTGGAGTGTTTAAGTGTCTCCTTCCCAAGAATGTAATGTTGTCATTTATTAACTTGGATGATCACATAAAATTTATTTGATTTAAATGGAGTAATTTCTAATAACATCACTGAAATATTTAAAGTGGTGTGTAAGGAGATGCCCATTTTGTAGGAAAATAGCATCTAGTGCATAGTTTCAGGTATGAGTCTTAAAGGGATGATGTAAATCAAGGAGTTATAGGACCAAAAAAGAGTTCAGTTTGTATTTGAATTCTTCAAAGCCTTGATGTTGTATTGTGTCCTTTCTAAACATGATCTTTTTGGAAATCCCACATAGTAAAGAGTGGAGAGGGTGTACAACATGGGATAATCCCAACAATGTTTTTTTGTAGAAGTTGACTAAGCCCAAGAAATTATTTAACTTGGTTAGGTTGGTCATGGTGGACCATTCTATGATGATATATACCTTCTCAGGATATACATGCAATTTGATTTCATCAACAATGATAATGAAGTGCCATATGTTTTTCCCAGTGAAGTCACATTTCTCTAGGTTAGCAAAGAGAGTTTGGTTGTGCAAAGTGTTCAAATAGGTCATCATGTTCTTCCCATGTACTACTAAAAACCAACACATGATTAATATGAATAAAAAATTTAACTATGAAAGATTGTAGAATGATGCATGAGCATCGGTTTAGTCAAAGGGAATCACCAACCACTCATACAAGTCATCCTTAGCTTTAAATGCAGTATTCCAAACATCCCTAGGGTTGGCATGACCTTGGTGGTAGTTAGATTTCAATTTGATTATGGTGTGATTATGGTGTATTTTTCCCTCATTGTGATCTTGTTGAAGGAGCAATTGTGTATGCATGCACACTAAGAACCATCTTTCTTTGTGATCCAGGTGGCCTCTCACCTAACCCAACTGGCTTATTTTGTATGGTTTTTTTGTCAACACATCTTGTTGTACTTCCATGGCCATTTTTGAGCCCTATATATATATATATATATATATATATA
>JASDQU010100590.1:249875-265500 GCA_032191745.1 Picea mariana | reverse complement strand
ATATATATATATATATATATATATATATTCCCACAATGCCTACCAAGGAAAGTGCTTTGATACTAATTGTTAAGTATCAAATACTGAATATAGAAATATCACAATAGATTCAAGTAACAATATAAAAGAAACCACACTTTTATTATATCAAAACCCTTGAGGTAGGGAAGCACCATACAACGGATCCTATTATGGAAGGGATCTTATCCTATTCACTTGCCTCTTTGAGGGGGCATCCTCCTATTGAGATACCACTCACAATAAAATACTTCTCTTAATGTCCTATTATATTGCTTGAACCCCTTTATATAGTGCTACCATCACCTAAAAACATTCTAGAGGCAGAATCTTCTAGAAGTAGAACCTTCTAAGAAGTCCTCTTACATTTATTATATCTAAATACCCATTTATTATAACTAACTACCATAGTGGGCCTTATTTAATAATATAGTGGACCTAGCCCAAAGGGGTTGGATCCAATGGTGGAAAGTGAGGAGTTTTTCACCATTTGTCAAGGTTCAATTCCCGTGAGGGCCTAACCTGAAGCCATGGGGGCACCTTGAGGTAGTGTTTGAACATGTGGTTGCACCCAGAGATACTATATTAAATGGTATCATGACCCGTGCACACATAAGTGAATCAAATCCCACCCCCATGTTCTTCAATTTTATAGCCCCTGGGGGGGCAACTCAATAGGCAAGTGTCATGAATATGAAGTTCCATGAGGTTTTGAGTTCAAATCCCCACCAACTTATCCTGTGTGCCACGTAAGGGGCATCGTGGGCACACCTAGAGGTTATAGTGGTAGAAGTTGGATAACACGACCATGTGTAACACGAGTACGTGCCCAACTAGTTGTTGATTCTATCATATATATATATATATATGGAGAGAGAGAGAGAGTGGACTTAGTCCACCTTACATTGAATGGCCTCTACTATTATCACTATGGGCCGGCTGCCCCCCCCCCCCTACTACCTCTCTAGCTACCTAACAACATGAATCTTACTATGTTTCTTTCGATTATTTTCTATTTTTTAGATTGGGTATTGGGGAATTGAGAGTGATGTGAGGGGGAGGGGAGGGGACATATGAGCTTCCACCTTCACATGGTTCGCCTTGTTTAGTAGAGGATAAATTATTCTTGAAACCAAGAGAAGCTCATTCATTTTTATACCATCATGATCGTAGATGTCATCATTGTTGTCATAGTATTGCATCAACGAAGTTTCGATGAATGTGTTTGTCATTTCTATAGAATCTTCGTTGAAACTGTTTGAAAACATGGGACTTTGGCCCATGAGTTATGTGGCAAGAAGAAGGTGTTAGATGAGATTTCCTATTTAAATAATGATTACATACTAAAATATATCTAAAATATTGTACCAAAAAAGTACTTAGATAAGAGCAAAAAACAAAGACGACAAACAAATATTCAATTTGTGCTTGTATGGACTGAAATTTGACATGCTAGGACAACACACATGCATTGACGATATGGGAAGTTTTCTGGAATCAAACATGAGTCAAAAAAACAATTCAACAATCAAATATTCTTTGGTTATTCTATCAAAATCCAACAATAAGGCGCGTCTACTCATGTACTTGACCCCACTTATAACTAACATGTTGATGGGGCCAACATTAAAGGTTTTTCAATTTTTGCTTGTATGGAATGAAATTTGACATGGTTAGACTATACACATACAATGATGGTATGGTAGGTTTCCAGACTCAAATATGACTCACACAATCAATTCCACAAATCAAACAACAAGCCTATCGAATAATTAATGTGAATGGGGCCAATTTTGAAAATTTTCCAATTTGTGCTTGTATGGATTGAAATTTGACATGGTTAGACTAGATGAATGCATTGATGATATGGGGGGGGGGGGTTGGAATAAAAAATGACACACAAACAATTCAAAAATTAAATAACAAGCCTATATGTTAATTAATGTGAATGGGGCCAATGTTGATTTTTTTCAATTTGTGCTTTTATGGACTGAAATTTGACATGCTAGGACAACACACATGCATTGACAGTATGGGAGGGTTTCTAGAATCAAGCATGATTCCAAAAAAAAATTATACAATCAAATACTCTTTGATTATTATATCAAAAGACAACAATAAGGTACGCATGTTCATGTACCTGACCCCACTTATAACTGACACGTGGATGGGGCCAACGTTGAAAAGTTTTCAATTTGTGCTTGTATGGACTGAAATTTGACATGGTTAGACTAGATGCATAAAATGGAGGTATGGGAGAATTTACAAACTAAAAAATGACTCACACAATAAATTCCACAATAAAACAACAAGTCTATAGAATAATTAATGTGAATGGGGCCAATGTTGAAAATTTTCCAATTTGTGCTTGTATGGACTAAAATTTGACATGGTTAGACTAGATGCATGCATTGACAGTATGGGAGGGTTGTTGGACTCAAACATGATTCAAAAAAACAATTATACAATCAAATATTCTTTGGTTATTCTATCATAATCCAACAATAAGGCGTGCCTGCCTATGTACTTGACCCCACTTATAACTGACATGTGGATGGGGCCAACATTGAAATTTTTGCAATTTGTGCTTGTATGGATTGAAATTTGACATGGTTAGACTAGACGCATACAATGATGATATGTGAGGGTTTCTAAAATCAAACATGTCATGGAGGTATCCCTGCTAGTGTCACCCCAACAAGGTACCTCTTTCTCTTTAGGAGGAGAAAATACTAGTCACTCCAGGGGACAAGAGTTTTTACTTGACCTCACTTATAACTGACATGTTGATGGAGCCAACATTAAAAGTATTTCAATTTCTGCTTGTATGGACTAAAATTTGACATGGTTAGACTAGACACATACAATGATGGTATGGGATGGTTTCCAAACTCAAATATGACTCACACAATCAATTCGACAATCAAACAACAATCCTATAGAATAATTAATGTGAATGGGGCCAATGTTGAAATTTTTCCAATTTGTGCTTGTTATATGGAATGAAATTTGACGTGGTTATAATGTACTAGATGCATGCATTGACAGTATGGGAGGCTTATTGGACTCAAACGTGACTCACACAAATAATTCGACAATCAAGCAACAAGCCTATGTAATAATTAATGTGAATGGGGCCAATGTTGAATTTTTTTCAATTTGTTCTTGTATGGACTGGAATTTGACATGCTAGAACAACACACATGCATTGACGGTACGAGAGGGTTTCCAAAATCAAGAATGAGTCAAACAAACAATTATACAATCAAATACTCTTTGCTTATTCTATCAAAATACAACAATAAGGTGTGCCTACTCATGTACTTGACTCTGCTTATAACTGACATGTGGATGGGGCCAACATTGAAAGTTTTTCAATTTATGCTTGTATAGACTAAAATTTGACATGGTTAGACTAGACGCATACAATGATGGTATAGGAGGATTTAAAGACTCAAACATGACTCACACAATCAATTCCACAATCAAACAACAAGTCTATAGAATAATTAACGTCAATGGGTCTAATGTTGAAATTTTTCCAATTTGTGCTTGTATGGACTGAAATTTGACATGGTTAGACTAGATGCATGCATTGATGGTATGGGAGGGTTGTTGGACTCAAACATGATTCAAACAAACAATTCAAAAATCAAATATTCTTTGTTAAATTTTGGAAATTTGTGCTTGTATGCACTGGAATTTGACATGGTTAGTCTAGAAACATACAATGAAGGTATGGGAGAGTTTCTAGACTCAAACATGACATGGAGGTATCCCTTTCACTATCACCCCAATAAGTTACCTCTTTCTCTTTAGGAGGAGAAAGGACTAGTTACTCTAGGGGACAAGAGTTTGGACTTGACCCCGCTTATAACTGACAGGTTGATGGGGCCAACGTTGAATTTTTTTCAATTTGTGCTTGTATGGATTGAAATTTCACATGGTTAGACAAGACGCATACAATGATGGTATCATATGGTTTTCAGACTCAAACATGACTCACACAATCAATTCCACAATCAAACAACAAGCCTATAGAATAATTGATCTGAATGAGGCCAATGTTGAAATTTTTCCAATTTGTGCTTGTTATATGGATTGAAATTTGACATGATTAGAACATACTAGATGCATGCATTCATGGTATGGGAGTGTTTTTGGACTGAAACATGACTCACACAATCAATTTTACAATCAAACAACAAGCCCATATAATAATTAATGTGAATGGGGCCAATGTTGAATTTTTTTCAATTTGTGCTTGTATGGACTGAAATTTGACATGTTAAGACAACACGCATGCATTGATGGTATGGGAGGGTTTCTGGAATCAAGCATGAATCAAAAAAAAAATTATACAATCAAATACTCTTTGCTTATTCTATCAAAAGACAACAATAAGGCGCGCCTACTCATGTACTTGACCTCGCTTATAACTGGCATGTGGATGGGGCCAATGCTGAAAGTTTTTCAATTTGTGTTTATATGAACTGAAATTTGGCATGGTTAGACTAGATGCATACAATGATGGTATGGGAGGATTTACAGACTCAAACATGACTCACATAATCAATTCCACAATCAAACAACAAGTCTATAGAATAATTAATGTGAATAAACCAATATTCATGCCACCAAGGATTAATAAACTCTTTATATATGTAGTATTAGAGGGATTGGGCCAACCCTGAAGGAATTTGACCTTGGCTAGATATTCATTCACACTAGCATACTTCATAAAAACACCCAAACAATGAATGACAGTATGAAATATTAACATATTACATATGATCTTCCAACCAACATTTCTATAAACCAATATTCCATCCAAATATAACACTATATATTCCCCAAATGAGGGTGAAATATGCCTTTGATGATTCTTTCTCAATGTAGTTAAAACACTAGAAATACCAAAAGTCATGAGTACTAACCACCAATGTTTCTCACTAAATGATTTTAGTCAACACAAGAAACCAACCAACCACCCTTTTCCTAGGAGGCCGCCATGAGTTGGGGTAATCTATTTTGCAAATTTTCCTAGGACTTACACCTAGCCCCACCCATTTTTGTAAGAAAAAGTACACACTAACACAAGAATGTCAATAGAGATAATTAAACATTGGTGTGGGGAGCAATAACAATAGCTTATTATCATTGACCTGAAAATCCATTATTGACATAGATCCCATATTTTTTCTTGATATGTTTTCCTAATAATTAGAATGGTTCATATGTACTCATTGATAAATAAAAGTTAGGTCAATCTTGCTAAGATATTTGGCTCCTTTCAACTAATTTATGAGATAATCAATATTGGGTAGAGAGTACCATTCTTTCACATCGATCTTGTTCAATGATTTTTAATATGTGCTTACTAAGAGTAGTGGGAAAATCACTAATAAGGTTTAGGGATATGGATTCTAGAGGACATGACGAAATTAACTAGAAGTGGTTGGTATAATCCAAGCTATTCACACATTTATGATTATAATCACCTACATCCATAGGTTTGAACCTAAATCACTTCCTGTTGTGAATTAGAGATTTCTTCATGACCATGACAAAGTTCATGTGGGAGAATGCACCATTTTTTCTTGACGATTGAAAGTATAAAGTCACCTAAGTTGTGGTTTTGAGGATGTGTATGCAAATTAATGATTTATATTACAAAGATATATCACACTGCCATATTGTGTAAATGTGTGCTAGAACATGTAAAATTATGAAGTTTGTAATGTGCAATCTCATTTTTTGTTGGGTAAAAGCCTATTGATGTCCATAATGGGAAGAAATATGTGGTTGATAAGGCCATTATGATTGACATGATTTATTTTCTTTGGACAATAGGCCTCCTCCTTTGATTCTATTGATTTTTGGTCACTATTTTTTCTTTCTATAAGTTGGGATAATGAATACACTATTGTAGTTCCATTGCTTAGGAAAATATTGAACTTTGTTCTCTTGAAAGCTAAGAATAATTTGAGGTATTGGCATAATACAATGAGCACAATGAACTAATAATAAAAAAATGTCTCGGTGGACTATCTTTGCACCAACTACTTCTTAGAATGTTGATTTTTAGCATATGTATGACTAGTAGATTGTGTCTGCTCCATCTTAGATTAGGTGGCCAATGAATAGTCATATAAGTTTTATTAATGATATTGGAATAAGTGGGTCACAATAGTCAAAATGTGAGCTTCACAAATAGTGTATTTGCATTGGGATGTTCTATGTTCAATAACAATGAAATTCTTATTTGATTGACATTTTCTAGTTTTTCCATAATGGTGAGAGTTTGGTTGGAGGTTGCATTTACTTTTGAATGTAACTTAAACTCAACATATTTGTGACCTCATATTTATTATATATTATATATTATATATTGTGTAAATGTGTAATGTGTAAATATATTATATATTATTTAAATGTGTAAATTTGTAATGTGTAATGTGTAATATTTATAATTTATAATATTTATTATAAATTATATATATAATATATAATATATAATTTATATATTATAAATATATAAATAAATAAATAAACAAAATATAAAACAATAAAAAAATATAAAACATAAAACATAAAATCAAAACCCCCCCGTGCCCATATTTGATCCATATCCCCACATCAACAGATCAGAGGACCCGTCGTATCCCCTTGACAACAGACCCGCGACCATATCTAGAGAAAGAGATTGGCCCTCATATCCCCACAAAAACATACCCTATGACAATAGAACGACCATAGGCACTGGAGAAAAAGTTCGCAGAGATAAAGACTAGGCCGAGAGAGAGGCCACAAAAAGACTAGGAGAAAGAGGGCACGGACAGAGGAGGAAGAGGCCATAGACAAGCTAGGAGAGAGAGGTCATGAACAATTGAGAAATAGGGTGCAGACAGAGGAGAAAGAGGTCGAGCGCCTTAGCCCTAGCAATGACAAAAGGGAAGGTATATTTTCATGACCAAATATGCCTCGCTCTTTTCATGAGACAAATGTTAATGATTTTTCTTATATACCTAGTTTCTTCCTTCCATTATCAAGCTCTAAAACCCACAAATAAATACCATAAAGAACTCTCAAGGGAATATTTCTGACACATTTCTGAAACTCGATCTGCAAAAGATCCTTGGTCAAGACACCTTCTTGGTACTCATTTCTATCAAATTGTAGGTCATGTGTTGGGTTTATAACTAGAAGCAACTCAACAATCTCATTAGTTCAATCATCTCATACACATGTATATAGGATTGTTTTTTAAGTGATCCATTTTTTTATGAATTTCCTTGTACCCTACATTTTCTCAAGTATCCAAATGAGTGCATTATGATTGTAGACCAATATTTTTTCCTTCTTAGATCCTATAATGAATTTATATTCAATATGAGGGCGGGGGTGGGGGTGGGGGGATATATTAGAAATCATATAATATGTTTTCTCTAATATATCCCCCCACCCTCATGAGGGGGGGTGTATTAGAGAAAAAATATAATATGATTTCTCTAATATATCCCCCTACCCACACCCTCATATAAGAATAAAATCATAAATTCCCAAATTCCTCTCATGGGACAAGGAACTACCTACTTGTAGAAATAAACATACATCAAATACTTATATCTCTATAGCATGTCATTTATGAAGCAACTACAAGTCTATCGGATCCTTTCCAAACCACCCAACACACAAAGCCTCCATAATGTAGAACACTCATCACCCACACACATTAAAAACAATTAAATGAAGTGAAAATAAAGGATACTTATAGTATGGTGCACCCACACGAAGAGAAAAAAGACCCCTACCCCTACCAATTCAATCCACTCTTGTTGATCTCAAGTTCAACCTTAACACCATGACGATTTTTCTATCTGTAAGCACCAAGAGAGGTGACAAAGCTAGTCTTCTTTCCTTCCTACCACCTGTCCATTTGATGGTTCTTTCTGGGTAGTATTACCCATCTCTTTCCCCTCTATTACCACCTTGATATTATTAGGGTAATACCTACTCTCCTTATTTTCTCCCCCCCCTTCCATTTTTCTAGTCCCATAATCATAGCCTTATATCATACCCTTATTATCCTATCATTTCTAGTCCTATCTTCCTTGTCTTATATTTTCTCTTATTGATCACCTATTTCCTCGATCTGTTCATCTTTGATTGTCTCCCTTTAGCTCATTGTCTTGAGTAGGGATGAATTCAATATGGAATTCCTTAGTTGAGACTAGTCACCACTCCCTTTCTATCTTCCCTAAGAGGTTATCTTTGGTGGTTGCATCATGCTATAGCTATAAGGTCACCTTCATTTCCATTAAATTTTCTTCCTCTCAATGCTCTCCTCCTACCTTTGATGGTTCTTAATTAACGTTGTTTCCTTATGTTCCTTTTCCATCCCCATGCTAACATTTTCACCTCATGCATTCAATGGTGCCTTTAGAGAATAAATAGAACATGCCCTCACTAATGTCACCTTACAATTATTAGTGCCTTCAATGGTTCCTTTCCAAAATATTGATAATATCACCTCACCATCATCAATTACTTTGATGGTTCCTTTTAACATCATCACTTCATGTCTTCATTCAGTTCACCTCATGATAATTCCACCTCTAATGCCCTCACTAGTTGTAGGCTAGCATTTCCAAATTTCACCCTCCCTCATAATAGTTGTTTCCTCTCACCTCTCTTTCCTTCACTAGTTCCACCCTAGTATGGTATCCTATCACCTCTTGTCTCCTCTCTCTTTCACCTTTGCTTGAATGTTGTGCTCTCATGGTAATTTTTTTCGCTATCCCTTCCCTACTTAAGGAAATTTTTTAACCTTTGCTTTGTAGGAACATAGATTTATTGGGTACTAATATCACCATGTTTACACCTCTTATGTCTTGACAAGGTTAAGAATTTTGAGAGAACATAAAAATTTGAAATCCTTATGTGAATGAACATGATAAGATATTAGTCAACAAGGTGAAGCCCCCGTGATCCTTATGAGTATTTAATATGTGTATGGTGGTCTCTATAATCATAAAAGTTTACTATGTTAGAAATGATGACATTTGATTCAATGTTGTATAGGTGTACTAAGTGAACTATGAAGTTTTCATGGTATTTTTATAATTTGGGTCATTTTGCTTCCATTTATTTGAATAATTAGCTCATACCTTTTGTCATTAGCAGTGCACACATAGTAATCTATCAAGATTATTTGTTTTCTTAAAACCTCTTGCTCCTGCCCATAGCTAGTTTTCATTGAAGTTGAAATTATTGCATTTCATTTTTCTCTTGCATGGTTTAAACAGTCGAGTTGAAACACCATCAGTTTCATGACCACTCCTTTGAGTAATAGTAGCCTAAAATCAAGCGCTAATTAAAATTTATCTAGAAACTTTTCTAGGGCTCTTCAAACCCATATTATATTAGGTGTACAGATTTGGAATAGGATTGTGAGAATAAATTTCCAAAGATGCTAAACAAACATAAATATTTGAGTTAGGGAGTGAAATCCAATTGCTATATCATTGAATTTGGGAATCCCTTCTAACACAAGGGTCAAGCATGAGGTCGCATTGGGGTCGACAGAGTAATCAACCCTTCTTTGTTGGTATTGGTGTCGAATTTCGACTTTCCCCCTTATGCTTTGGTATAGTAGGTGGTACCATAGAGGCCATAATATTTTAGACTTCCTACCTAAGATGACAACAAAGGGAAGGTGTTGTTGTACCTGGGATCGACATTGACTAGACTTACTCGAACTCCTTGGATGGTTTCCCTTTGGTCAGTGAGGTAACCTGCACCAGGGCATTAGTTCATTAAGCATGTTTTCATGGTAACTTTCCCACCCGCCAAAACTCATCCCCTTCGTGCATTGATCCTGCGATGTTGGATTCCATCACCAACTAGCGCTTCTTTGGGAGAAGGTTTGTTTGCATGCTTGACTCCTAGATTAATTAGAGTGTGTTTTTTTTTCTCCTTAGTTGGCCTTAGGATTGAGTATGTGTCTAATGGAATCAGTTATGGGGTGATTCCTCATTCGATCAATATAAAATATGGATACCATTAAAATCAAAGGGAATAAAGAGGTAACAAATAGATCATACCTAGCTTACGTCTTATAATTAGGAAGAGGTTGTCAAAGTAAGTAGAATGTTAAGGGAATGTTGGACACCTTAATCCAAGAATATAAATGTTCACCTCTCATCCTCTTTTCATATATGTTTTATTCTAATAATTTAGAGGTGTTTTTTAATGTTGTTTTTTATTATTTATGTTCATTTCTTTTTTCATGACGTAGAATAAGTATTAGATAAAGTAGTCAAGGGATATATTGTTATGCTAGTTGCGTTGAGGTTTAATTATTATTTATTGGTTCATATTCTTTGCATAGACTATGTATGGAGTGAGAAGAGTAATTGGTTGAATTCTTGTACCCATGAAGGATTTAGTATAGCATTGAGGATCACTTTTGTAAAGTCATTGGACGATTTGAGTAAGTAAATTCTACATACACATGATCATAATAAGGAGGCCATTCCACATACATTGAAACACACGTACATATTCAACATGTCATTATTTGTAGCGTCCCCATCCCACACACTTCCAACCGTGGGACAAGTAGCCATTCCTAGGCCATTAAAAGTTTGTCCCTCAATAGACCATTTCACTATATCAAAGTAGGGATGGCCTTCCATATATGCTTGTAATGGTTTAAACATATGTCAATGAAGTATCACATTCATTAAAATAACTAGATATAATCTAGCACAAGAAAGAATCTTTATATATCTACAACTTAAGATCGAGACATGCGCCCCTTACCAAACCTCTCCCCCCACCCTAAAAATGAAAGTAAGGTAGAGCGACAAATTGAAATCCAATTCTAATTCTTGTTTCAAGCTTCCTTATTGGTTCTTCGAGTGTCAACCTTAGTGAGTTGCTCTTTAATGAGTGAGAAGATATAACTGGTCTTGTTTTAGAAAAACTAGAATATTACCCTTTTTTAGAATCACTGAAAAGAAATAAGGTTCTTATTTATTATATCCCTTGAATGGATGGGACAAAGATAGGGAAGATGCAATAGAGGAGAGAAATATTGAATACCATTAAATTTCATATTCATAGAAACAAATAGAGCACTTATGTTTTAACGTAATATAGTCCAAAAAATTGGTTGTGTACAAGAAATTTTCCACCCTACCATGGGCATATACTGTAGATGCCACCCCTAAGAAGGGATTTGAAGAAACAAGAGTGAAGGAATCTAAGATACATGATCATATCTCACTCAACCCAACCCATTTTCAATAAGCTCTAATACCATGTTAAGAAATAGACAAAGCACAACAAAAGACAAGAATTGGAGGAAAATCCATATTCAACAAATGTATTCATCCAATTATATAAGTTTATAGTGCATGTATCTGACCACCCCTACATCTAGATCTCACTGACAACTCATCAGTGGATAAGGATGATACCTCATCAGTAGATAAGGATGACAAATCATAATAAGGTGATCTCAAACTTGGTGGTTGTCTAAGAACTCATAGTCTAACATTGCAAATGTCATCACCTTTATTTTTCATATCTTTTGAATCAAAGACATGGGAACTATATGAACTTATAAGAGGAATTTTGTGCAAATATCTCCAAGGAAAATTGAGGACCTTTATTAGTTCAAATACGACACATCGCATAGGAACACCAATTAGATTTCAAAACGCAACTTCATTTTTCAATAGTTTGACCAAAACTCATAAAATTAAAAAAAGGAAACCTCCCCTTCAAGTGTATGAAATTTCAAAAAATCCAAGACAACCTTTGTGATTGAAAGTGATAAATTTGACATTGGAATAACAAAACTAAAGTAATAAGAGAGTTGACTGCCAATAAAGGAATTATTGTAATGTTCAATGGGATGCAAGTTTTTAAATTAGAACAAGCATTCTCAACATTCTCTTGAAGCTACACCAAAGAGCCAACATTAGGAGTGTCCAAGACCAAGCACAAGACTGAGTTTTGTCATTATACAAATGTATAGAATAAGAATGTTAACACAAGTATGCCAACACAATTTTTTGGACAAACTATTTTTGAAACTGTCATGGATTGGGAATCAAGTGTTAATATTCTCCCTTGAAAGATATGAGAACAGTTCAATTTTCCTCAATTGTTAAGTACTTTATATTCAATCTTATTATCCAATCAAATGGAGCTCCAACCTATTGGTCACATGCAGGAAGCATCTATGATCACAATAGGCATAGGAATTATGCATATTTCCATTTATAAAAATTCCTAAAAAAAACCCATATCCAACTTTGGTGGGAAGACAATGATTAATGGAAAATATGTTGTGTAGCATTGGAATGCGGGAATCTTTACCTTAGTGGAAAAATGGAAGTCAATAAATTCTATGAAATTAATCGATAAAATGGATGTGGAATCTATCAAGGATGAATATGTGACCTGCAACATTAGTATATCTTACTTTATCCCAACTACTTCATATTTTAAGGATACATTTTGATGTACCATGCCATGTTACTTTCACAAAGTAAACAAAAGGAAATAAGGATGGATGGTTGGCCAACAATAAGAACAATGCATAACATGACACACAAACAATCCTCGCTTGTCAAAAACTACCTTCACCTTTAAGAAAACTCTTTCACATGTAGGCATCTATTGCTAAATCTAGGCATGAGATATATACAAATATTCTATGGGCATAGCATGGGAGATGGAGTGTCACCTCAATTGCACGAGGATGATTTTCATTACAAAAGGTGGCTTAGAAATTAGAGTTGCTTAAGGAGAGAATGGATCATCATGGAGGGTTGGTTAATACTACTATAATCAAAGCAATAGCTAGGTTACTAATGTGGCCACTAATCAATGACTAATATATCAAAAGAACACTTTCTTTGTTGATTTGTATAAAGATATGGTTTTTGCAGATTGTGGATGCACAAAAACTCAATTTGGTTAGATTTCTAGAAAGAAGATTGAAAACCACAATCAAATGTTTATAACATTGGCGATGGAAAAGACATATAAACAATTTTTGTGCCCATGATTCTACTTAATTAAATCTGAGACAATAAGATGAACTAATCTTACCTTAGTTGCCCATTTAGCCTCCACCCCTAGTACTGGTGGCTTGTAACATGGTAATGTGAATGTAAATAAAGAGCCAACATTTATCTATGGGTAAAAGAAATATAATACAAAAAAAACAATGAAAATGGAAAAATTACTTGCAACAATTGTTCAAATTGAAAAGGAGTCAAGTGAAAAAGGTCTCTAAAAGTAAGCTTAATGGCATAAAATAAGAATTGGTGGCTAGAGATGTTGCTTTAGAATAGACAAGTTCTATGACCACCAAATTAGTAAGGGATCTAAAAAATACACTCACTAGTACATATGATCAAATTTGCGATGGTTTTTCGTTGATATTGCCACACTTATCTGTCGCAATTTCCACGAAAGCCGAGATTTTTTTTCATCGGAATAATTTTGTCGCTATATCCATGATCCAAGTGTGCATGGAAACATCGACGAAATTATCTCTCCACATGTCACCACATTCAATATAGGTTAACCCTATGCAGTGTCGCAATTATGATGAACTATCGTCACAATAACAACGAAGAAATGTGGCAATTACGACGAAACTTCATCGCAATTGGGACAAAAAGTTATGCCAAGCCAATAACTTACAACACAACTACTGAATGTGCGATGAAATTCCGTCGCAACTTGCGACGAAAATACGTGGTAATATCGACGAGTGCAATATCTCAAAACCAAATTTACGACGCACATGTTGTATATGCGACGAATATTCGTGGCAAATTGCGATGAAGTTTCATCGCTATAGAGACGATTGTGGTAAAATAGTAAAATATTTCCGACAAACTTGCGTCGATATTGCGACGATGACTTTAGGTTTAAAAAAAAAAAATACATGAAATATGGTATACCATATTGTATGCCATATTACAATGTAATATGGTAATGCCATATTACATTCTAATATGGCATTACTATTACATTGTAATATTCTAATATTATAATATATTGTAATATATATATCCCCTACAAATAATCAAGGCACTAATCAACCAAATATTGTAAGCATGTGTTATCATGAAGTTGGATTAGAAGTAAGGATACCAATATGACAATATACAAAAAAGAATAATTTGGAATATTTCTTTCAAAAAAACACATGGAGTGCATGAGTGAGTCATTATGCAATTTATATTACACAATACTATGACAACACTTATAATATTTATGGATGATATATTAAGACCATATATCGAACTTGTTTATTGTAACCTCCTTGGAGTAACAGCACAAAATTTGAAGGAGAAAGTACAATTACAACATAGTGTTGCAGCAGAGTTACAACATAGTTATAGTGAGTTGTAGCAGAGTTACAGAAAGTGTTGCAACAAAGTTATAGCGAGTTGCAGTAGAGTAATAGTGAGTAACAACAAGTGGAGTAACATCACAAAATTCGAAGGAGAAAGTACAGTTACAACAAAGTTACAACATAGTTATAGTGAGTTGCAGCAGAGTTACAGAAAGTGTTGCAACAGAGTTATAGCAAGCTGCAGCAGAGTAATAGTGAGTAACAACAAGTGGAGTAACAACAAAAAATTCAAAGGAGAAAGTACAGTTATAGCATAGTGTTGCAGCAGAGTTACAACATATTTATAGTGAGTTGCAACAGAGTTACAGAAAGTGTTGCAGCAGAGTTATAGCGAGTTGCAGCAGAGTAATAGTGAGTAACAACAAGTGGAGTAACAACACAAAATTCGAAGGAGAAAGTACAATTATAGCATAGTGTTGCAGCAGAGTTACAACATAGTTATAGTGAGTTGCAGTAGAGTTATAGCGATTTGCAGCAGAGTAATTTAATTGAACCAAGGTAATTCATGGGGTTAGCAAATTATTTAGGAATGAAGTGTCTCTTCAATGCACATTAGAAAAGGCAAGTATAACCTTTCAATTAATTGCAATTGAAAACCAAGTAACTGAAGCTTTGACTTGAAAGAATTGTAATGCATCAATATTAAATCTAATGAAACTTGAAATTTCATTTGAAATCAAAGCAAATTTCACATGATACACAATGGAGGAACCTTTGATACAATGAAGGAGTTGGATAACACAACACTTGAAACTTTTGTTGGTGCAATCATAATATACCCAAATAAGATAAGGAATTGTACATCATAGTTTAGGCATTGAAGTACTACATGAATTATTTGTTGGGAAAACAAAAAAAAAATTAACTCAAATCATAAGATTTTATAATCCTTGTCAATTGATCCAAGTCACAACAAATCCTAGACTTCATGTGAATGGTATCCTGCAACATTTGGATTCGGTAATGAAGTATGATAAATTTATATAAAACCACATGGTCAATTTCCTTTAAGACCTTTGATGTTTTTATTTGACCATAGCTCTAAAGTTAAACTCTTATGTACTTGAAGAATATAAGGGATTACCTACATCTAGCTCAAATTTTGGCAAATGGTTAAAACCTTACAAAACTTGTATATATATGCAAGTCTCGAGT
>JASDQU010100590.1:165910-215424 GCA_032191745.1 Picea mariana | reverse complement strand
GGGAATTTCTCTCTTCCAATACCTTATATCTTCTTTATGGATTTCTTTTGATGATAGCCACCTACAAATGTCAATGCAATAAAAAAATATCAAGGCATACATAAATTTGTAGATAAAAGATAATATGTCAAATATAAGTTCCAATACAAATCACATAAGAAGTACATTTTCCTTATATAACAATTCTTACCTCATGTATTTGCCAAGTACATAAATAATTTGTTTTATGTTGTTGTCAAAGTCGTCTGGGAGAGATAAAGGTAGAACATACTGTAACAAAAATTTCATAATCAAGGATATTTCTCGATATGTGCGTGGCAAAATATTTGACGTCGGTAATAGAACATCACCTAACAATCTACAAAATTCTAAATAGTAAGTCAATGTAAACAATATTGATCTTCAATATATCATCCAATATACTAATTTACAAATTAGAAAACAATAGCAATATAGGAATAAATTGAACCTTTTAAGTATTTGTGAACATGCAAGCATAAATAATTAACAAATTGAATACCTTAGTATCTGTGTGAGACGTGTGTTTGATAAACCATTCAAAACCTTCAGGTTCACCAACAACAATATAGCAGATAAAAGATTTATTGTTGAGCCTTCATAAAGAGGTTGACGTGACTTCTTGAGTAGAGGATCAACATCATGACTATCATCCTGGTTGTCCTCATCCATTGGAGCAAACATGTCTTGGATCAATCTATGTATCTCATCTTCCTGATTTGAATCACTAACATTATCTCCATCCATATCATCATTAATAACTTGATCAACAGCTTCAATATTCTGATCTCGAAGTTCATCTCCATGTAAAGTAGTATTTCTGCTAGTACTTGAAAAATAACTCTCTGGAGGTCGACACTTTGGGGGCATCGTCTATATATTTAAAAAACAACATAGAAAAGTTAGTGTGTATAGAAAATATAAAAATCTCAATAAGAAATATTACTAAAATTCATGACATACTGATTATTACAGAGAATACATTAAATATTGAATCCTCTTACCAAGGGACGATATTCATAACCCCCTTCGACGTGCCCCTTCTCCCTACAATGTTTTTGGGCTGTTGTTATTAAAATTATTCTGTTTTGCAAGCCTTTGCAATCATAGAAAGGGAAATAACATTTTCCATCACCCCTCACCTCTAATGTCACTCTTAACCGAGCAAGCTTCCTATCATTTTCGTTCATTATGACAAATCCTTGTCCTAACAAGTAATTGTCTTACCTACACCATACCAAACATTAAGTTGTCAATTTTTTTATATTTTGGCTACTCCTTTCGATTATGATATGTTTATTTACAGTGACCTACATCTTTATAATAAGGTCAACATCTTTATAATAAGGTGATCATATGTGTAGAGGATGAACATCATGACGACATAGATAGCATCTTTATAATAAGGTCATATGTGTACAAATGTTTTCTTTATATAATAATGACATATACACCTAACATAAGTTTAGGGTTAGTGTTTATGTATCTTATTAGTCCCTGCTAAAGCAGGGAATATAGCAATCAATTACTATCATGTCACTGATTAGGGTTGAGTTTCAAGAGCAATTCCATATCTTTATCAATGAAAAGAGAGAGAGATTATAGCTACAATTGAAGGGAAAAGTGTATGTGAATTCCATAAACCTAGAATATTATGGAATCCACATACCCTTTTCCATAGAATATACTAACTATATCCAAAAACCAAAGACATGAAATATGGTATAACTACACATATTATATAAATATATTATCAAGGAAAAAATAAGCTAAATTCAATTTGGACATTTGAAAAAAAAATTACAAGTTAAATGAGTACATCAATAAAAAATAACATACTAACCTTGCAAGTTCAAAATCCAAGCTATGTAGATCAAGAATTGGATTTGCTCAACCAGTGGGTGATGGAAATAATAAACAGCTCAAACAAAAGCCAAGAACAGTGTCGCAACTATTGCAATTGTGTCGCAAAGTCTCTTAAAGTCACGTATATATAAATAAAATAGTCAACTAGCCGTTAACACCGACCAATGAGATAGACAAAATTTTCATCGCTATTGCCACGAAAGTTTGTCGCTATAGCGACGAAAATCCCGACTAGGTTAAATTAAGATTTTTGTCGATATTACGACAAACATTCGTGGCAATAATGACGAAAATCTCGCCCTGTTTAAAAAAAATATGAAACTAGTGGAAGCGTGGAAATTTTTCGTGGAATAATCTGCCCATATGTAGTAGTGACTCTGACTCAAGCCTAAAAACAAGCCACTACAACAAAATAATGGAAACAATTGTTCAAATTAAAAAAAAGACTCCAAGAAATAAAGGACTCTCTCAAAAAAAGGCAATGCACTTTCAAAGGTCTCTAAAAAGTAGGCTCATTGGCATAAAGATGAATTGGTAGGTTAGAGATATGAGGTTAGAACATGTAAGTTCTAGAACCACCTAATTCCCAAGGGAACTGCAGAAAATATTTCGACTTGACCTCGAAATGGCTTGCTGCAACTAATTGATTAGTAAGGATAATTAATTTGAGCATATTAAATTGGCTTTACTCATGTTTGTTGTGAATATATAGGATAGAAAAGAAAGATAAAATAAAAAGTGGTGGAAAATATTCCCAACAAAAAATAAAAAATGTCCCAAAAATGTATATCATATATTTTAACTCAAGTTAGCTCTAGCATTATCTAATACCAATAATATTCAAGATTGAAGTTCATTTTCATCTAAGTAAACATATTAGAGACTTCAATCAATAATTAAAACAACTGACCATCTTATGCATGATCCCACCTCATGTGGTATCAATCTACGACAAGGAGTGGATCGACAAACAACTAGCAAAGGAAAAAGGTGAGGAAGTTCATCAATGCAATGATCATTGATGGATATTATGAGATTCTTGATGAATAGTATGATCCAAATTAGAGCAAGTGTCATTTTATGATAGATTTTTTGTTGTCTAATGTCATTCCCTTGAAATTTCATCCAAAAATTTTAAGTTGGGATCAGCCAATATGCAAGTGGGACAACATAATTAATATGTGTAAAAGCTAATGTGTCATAAACTTCTACATACTAGTCTTTTATTCATATATCTTCTTGAAATCCTATACTTTAAGAATACCTACATTGGGTAACAACTAAATAAATGAGTGATGGCCCCTAAACAAGGATATCATACCATTTTTAGATTCCGAAAATGGAAAGGAGAAAATAACCTAGAAAAAAAAAGAGATTAAAAAGATGAAACAAAAGGCCTCTTATAGTTTCATTTCCTTTAAAACTATGAGGACACATGTTCAAATTGTAGATAGTTTCAATACATGTTTATTCCTAGAGACACACGAGTATATATAGATCATGAATCATGGATTTGATTCTCTCTATCATGAATGTGTTCTTCCTCTTTATAACCCCATTCTACTAATGGTTTTAGGGTGTTATTAACTCCTCCTTAATTCCTACTTTCTTATAAAAAGTGTTGAAATCCTCAAAGGTATAACCCTATCCATTTTTAGAACTTATCATCTTAATATTCTTTCTTATTTGATTTTCTACAAGAGCCTCAAACTCTTGAAACTTCCCTAAGACCCCATCCTTGGTCTTCCTAGAGTAAATCTAGGACTTCCTATAGGAATGATCAATGAATGAAACATACTATATTTTACCTAATAAGGAGTATGGAAAGAATATATCTTAACCTGTGTTTTCCTCTAGGAAAATAATCCTTCAAATGCTTACTGAGTACAAATCCCTTGCACTTTACTTTCTTCTTAACCTTGAATTTCAACAATCCTTGAACTATGTCCTTTAAGATTGGAAACACTTTATAGTGCAAGAGACCTACTCTCTTGTGTGAAAGCTCACACAAGTTATCACTTTCATGCACTAGGGCTCTCATAGGATCTATTTGCATCTTGTACACACCACCCTCTCAAATACCATTGGCCAAAAACCAATTAGGATCTAGGCATCTCTTTCACATGAGGACATGATAATCATCAAACTCAACAATAAATCCTAATTTAGTCCATAATTACTAAAATTCAAAGGATATTCTTAGTTAATCTAGGTACATATAAAACACTAGTAAGATCAATTAAATCACTTGATGGAATATGCAATGAGATAGATCCCACTCCTACTACTAGATATGTGGCATCATCACGAAGTTTACTTGCATGTCTTCCTCAAACTCTTGAAGTTTACTAAAGGCCCTATCATTAGAGTCCATATTTTTGGAATCTCCATTTTCCACACACTATCCAACACCAAAAATGGTGTTAGATGAAAGGGACGAGACAATGGATAAGAGTGTCTTAAGCTTGGATAAAATACTTCTATTGTTTTTTACTTTCCCTTCCCCTTCTTCTCATGATATTGAGAAGCATAGTGGCCAAACATCTTACAATTGAAACACTTGATATGGTTAAGGACCTTCTTTCCCTAATTAGAGGAATATGAATCCCCTTTCTCCCCTTTTCAAACTTTCTTGGGTCCTCCCTTATTGTTTCCTTTCTTCATATTGTTGATTATGGTAATATTTTTCTCCTCCTCTATGCCTTTTAAAGGTGGGAAACTTTTCTAGGGCATAGACCCCTCTACAAAAAGGATACATAGAAGAAAACCGATTTAAGGCGATGGGAACTAGCTTTTCACTCTTCACCCTTTCTCAAATTGTTACAAGATGATCATGGAGTTCAGTAGTATTCATCAAGTAGATGGCTACAATATCTAGCTTTCTCTTTTGTGTGGTTTTAAGCTTATTCCAAAATAGACTATTTAAATTCATCCTCTCACTCTAATATAGAGTGATAATAGCATCAAATATATCCTTTCTCATGGTCTTTATAATTATGTGAGGGATAGTGATCCACTTTATCTTGGCCATCTTATTTTTATTTTCTACTAACAACACATGATTGGTAGTCTCTACCATCTCCATAGAATACCAAATATCATGGTCTTCCAACATCATCTATGATTAACACTTCCATGGGATGAAGTTAGAGGGAGGTTTAAAAAATTTATTCATATCTAAGACTAAATGTAGTCATACCATTGCTCCTGGAACAACCTGCTAAACAAAATATGTCAACAACCCAAAAACAACCTATCACCAAACCACAATGATATTATCAAGAACACATATTTAACATATCATCCCTAAAAGCTCTCAATATCTCCCTACATAGGTAACATCCCTACTATACATACACAAATTCCTAGAATGTTTCATTAAATGCACTCTAATACCATAAAACATTTGACCATGTTGAGAATATTTTGCACTCTAGAAACTAACTTAAAACTATAGATCACTAAAGTTGAAACACTTATCAAAATTTATGTTATATATTACTTTAATATACAAACACATGTCATTGATAATTAAAACAACAAACATTCTAATATAAAGAATCAAAACATCATCATTGATTTTATATTAAATCTGAAATAGAAATCTAAAGCTATATCTCAAAACTCAACTCTTGGACCATAAAGTGGTTTTCCTTAATTCCCCTTTATAAACTAGTAATAAGAGAGGTACAATGAATATAAATGCATGGAAAAAAATTATGTAGTGTGAAATCTAACCATAGTGCATTTTGCTTGTATGGATAAGTCAGTTGAATTAAGGTGCACCCACCTAGAGATTCATACCCTTCACTAAGTTGGGAATCCACATGCATGAGTGCCCCTACTAATTTAGGTAATTACACCCTCTAATTGTGCATCCAAAAGTTACCAAAACTAACGATATACAAATATATTTAGAACTTTGAATATAGAAAAGAAATTTCAAAAATTGGAACTAGGATGAGGATGGAACATTCACTAACAAGACATGCACATGCGACTGAAGGTACAACCAAACAAGTACCTGTCATATATTTCTTCCTCTAGTGAGGCAAGCATAGGACAAATAGAGGGAAATATGACTACATCTAGTAGATATGATACGCGAACAAGGAACATAGGTGAAAAAGTCAGAAGAAATTTCGTAGAGGCATGGAATTTTTTCGTGCCGAAGGAGGATCATGCTCTTATGATGATGAGAGCATAAGAGACATAGAGGTTCCACTCAGGTATAATAATCTGGTGAAATAATGGGTACCTAAGGAACTGCCTTCGTTAAACAATGACTTCATTGTCAACAATAGGACATATAGCATTGCACCATCCTCCCTGGATGGCCTGAGGCTATTTTCCATGGATGTAATAAATGTAAAATACAATATAGTAACTAAATTGATGGACTATGTCAGACCGTGTTACAATTATAATGATTGGATGCGGTTGGTTCGGTACATGTGAAGTATGTGGAGATATGCACTCACCGTAAATTATATACAGCTAATAAACAACGATAAAAATAAGGGAGTGACTATCTATATTGATGGAAGGCCTAAAGCCTCTGAAAATATCGCAGGGTTTATAAACATGACCCAGGACAACAAACAAGCAACTGAATTGCATATATGAGGAACGCGAAGAGAATCGGGTAGTCCTGTGCGCAATAAAAAAAATAGCTCTTAGGGAAGAGTTACTAGTGGATTACCATTTGAATCGAATAGAAACATCAACTAATAGTGTGCAGGTACTTATGCAACACCTCTTTAAACAACCTATACTTATTGTATTATATTTTTTTTTATCTTTAATAGTGTTTTAAATATTTCACAGTCCCAAATTTATAATAATGTGGGAGGTTGATCGTTGATGTTGATTTTATTTAGGTGCGAATCAGTTTTTTTGTTATCGTTAACAATTTTTTAAATATTTGGGGGTTCTAATTATATTATAATGTGGCAGGATGATCGTGGAAAAGGGCTAGCCGTAGAACATGTAAATTATTATCAAATTTGAGTTTCATTTTATGTGAATTTTATTATTCGTTTATATAATTTTATTTGTGTGGCGATTAGTTATTGCATTTGTTTATATAACTGAAATAACATTGATTTTGTTGAAATTATATGTAGTCATCATGCCATGTTGATCATGATTTATCCAATGAGGAGGGGTTGTATTCATCCCCTAATCTGATGGTATTAATAAAAAAAAATCATTAAAGAAAACAAGGAACTTGCTAGCTTGTTAGACCGTCCATATCAAACTCCCAACATCCTAGAAAGGATCAATCTCCTTATGTCACAGCTTAACACATATAAGGTAATAACCATAATTTAAAGTTTTTTTTTTTTTAATGTACTCATATGTTCAATTATGAAAGTATGTTTTTTAACTTTTACATTATCTCACGAAAAAACATTTTCTTTCTTTTAAAGATATTTTTGGAGCATGTCCAGCCTGGTGTTAGTAGTAGTGGCACTGAGGAGATGCCACATAGTCCTGACATGGGCTTTCATACAACTACTAGAGTATTGTTTACTTCTCCATATTCCAAACCTAATTTATATAGTATCCATGACACACACCGCCAAGCAACCACACAATGATCAGGCTCTATAGGTGGTGACAGAGATGAGGTTGATGATGTGGTTGACATGGTTGCATTTCTTGGAGATAGACATGTGACCAACACAGGGACCCTTCCATACACATTTTTGGTTGACGATAAAAAACTTACATTAAAACAAATAAGACTCCCATGTAATTTTTCATATTTTAATTGTTTCATGTTGTCTATCTCATACACAAACCATCTGGATTATTATTTTTAAATTAATGATCATATCTTTTTGTGTGTAAGAAACGACCAATTTTATAGGCACCTGGAGAGCAACGCCTTGTTGATTTTTGGGGAAACCTTACGCATGAGGTGGAATTGATAGAATTTCAACCTCAAAAAATAACTTATGGATTAACTCAAATGCCTCTTTGGAGTAGACACGTTCAATAAAAAAGTAGTCATCTATGCAATAGGAAAATATTTAAAATATACACATAATGTTTATAGACAAATCTTGGCAGAAAACCCTAGGTATGAGCATCCTTCCTCGATTCCAAAGAGGGAGTGGAAGGCCATCATTGATGATGCAAAAAAAAAGATATTGAAAAATTCAGGAGAAGAAATAACTTGTACCCCAAGGTAAATTACAATATTTTGATTTCAATACCTTTAATTTTCTTTAGATCTAAATAAAAGTGTGGTATATAACATACTTGAAAATTTTTATGATAGGTTTCTTAACACTTTGAAGGAAACCAAAACACGGATTTCCAAACATGGCCAACAAAAGCTAGGTCAAGGCAGCTACTCGAGGTTACAATCACGAATCGTAAGTACCCAAACATATTAAGAATATTATTTGTATAATCTTACAACTTTCAAGTAATTGCAGCCAAAAACATTAAAAAAACATACTCTTATGCAATGCAGGGTGACGACTTCAGAACTGAAACCACAAATGGAGACCTCCAACTTGGTTACAAGTATGACTATAAAGTCTTGGTTGATCATAGGAAAAGCATGGGGCAGACCCCAAGACCCAGTTTGTGGGATAAGGTAAATAAAAAGCAGTCCACATTAACCTTTCATTACTTATAAAACACATAGATGTTTGATATCGTCCATAACTTTCATGTCTTACTTTTTTTTAATCAGGGTAGAAACACTATCAACAAAACCATTAGTACTAGACAACAGAGCGTTGATAGTGCAGTGTGTCCAGAAGATCATGGTGCTCCCTAGTAGCTCCATCCCATTGGGGTGCAGCCCCAAGATGTTCCTATGACTAAGGCCCACGACAATAAAATGGCCATATATTAATCATATACTTAATAATTGCATACTTATGAATTTTGTACTTCTAATTTTTATTACTTATACATTTACAGTTTTTTCCTTATCAACTTTGTCGTTTCAATGGCAGAGAATGTCGTAGTTTATCCTCCTCGACCTGAAGATCAGGGAAATAGGGCATCCATTCCAACGGTGCCGACTAGTGGACCAGGTAAATAATTACATTGCAGAGGTTTTTTTAATATTAATGAACTACTTCAATGATATTTAAAAATCGACCATTTAAATTTAATATTTTTTTTTTAAGGTGATGGCCCCTAATAGTAGCCTCCACACTATGGGTAAGAGACCAGGCGTGCTTGGCGTGAAAGGACTGAAGCAACATCAGCTTATAAATAGAACCCAATAAACAAAGACATGGAGATGGATGAATTACTTAAGAACTAGAAAACACAAAAGAAGACTAAAATAAATTGATGATGTATAATAATTTTATAAGACACATAGATGTACATTATATAGCTAGTATATTTGTAACATATTTTGAATGAAAAATCTCATTTATGAAAAATCCTTTTTATGACATATGCCTTTGAATGATAAACCTCATTTATAGTTTTACAATCATTTTTTTTTATCAATTTTGAATATTTTTAATGCATATTTTTTAGTAGAATATAGATTGGGTATTGCGGAATTGAGAGTGATGTGAGCGGGGGGAGGGGCCATAGGATCTTCCACCTTCACATGGTTGGCCCTGTTCAGTAGAAAAAAAATTATTGGAGCCATTTATTCTTGGATAAAACCTCTCTCGATCCAACAGAGCAACAACATAGTCAATGTTGACTTCATTGTTGCTCCTTCAGATCAAGGGAGGTTTGCTCCAAGATTAGACAACTCCAATAAATTATTCTCGAAACTAAGAGGAGCTTATTTAGTTCGTCACAGGTGAGATGTGTGTGTGTGTGTGTGTGTGTGTGTGTGTGTGTGTGTGTGTGTGTGTGCCACTATTTAATCTCCTCTCATATGGCTTTTACAAAAAAGAATATCTATGGTGTTTACTATTTGCAATCTTGTCTGTTTTAATTTCTATTAGGATTTATTGACATGTCTTAAAAGTAATTTTTGGTTTTTACTAAAATCTAAATAAAATTATATTTTTATTTACTACAATATGCATTTTGTGCATTTGCAGATGCTCTAGATGTTGTATCAATGCAATGATACACATTAGAATATCAAAGATCAGGTATGTCTTGTCTTTTTTCTTATTTTTATGACTTCTTAAGGTTCCTTTTATTTATTATTTTTACATTACCATCATTTGTGGGCCACCATGGGGCCAGTCATTCTATCTAATGAACCACACCCAAGTATGTATCATATATGATTCCATTTAGTTCATCATATCATATGATTCACACAACTAATCTAATACTTCAACTTGGTTTTTTGTGGTTGTGTATAAGTAATCCCTTGGATATCATAGTATAAGAATAACCATAATTATTCAATAAAATATTTGAAATGAATGAGGTATAGATACCACTTCTGAGTAGAAGAACATGATAGCTCGATGACTGGTAAGGAATAAGAGAAGCACATGGAATTTGTACTAGTAACTCCATTGTATCAGCTTAGAGTACTAGTATATCGAGTGTGATTGATTATGGAATATGTACTATATGATTGATTATGAAATTGTAACTCACTATACAAGCATAAAATTTAAGAAGCACAAACTCTTGCATGAATCAAATACTTTTGCAATGGCAGTAGATGGAGCCCTCTCACAAGACTTTATTCTTATTGCTCACTTGTTGTTCAATTTTAAAATTTTCTACTATGATGTATGGGGTTGATTATTCAGTTTATTCACAATATTGCTTCATTTATATAATACTTCAATGGAGATATTTATAGAAGTCATTTCCCATTTTTGGATATGCTATGTTGGAATAGATCCAATGTCATCCTATCTATGCAAAATGAATTCATCCCATAATTCCTCGAGGAGTTGCACAAAGTTCATGATCATATGGAATATTTTCAAAGAATGTCCATACCAACATCCACACACCTAATTGATGGTGCTATTGGTTTGTGGGGATATTTTTTTGCATCAAATGGTTATCTATGTAGTTGAACATTAGTATTTGTATTTGGTCCTTTAGAAGGAGCACAAGCTATCTCTATTACAATGCATCAAATCTTAGTTTATTCTATAATATTATGTCCCATGATAAAAACCCTACATGTGGACATTACAAGCCCACTGCTCGTTTACAATATTTGGGTTTTGCACACCTTCCTATTACTAAATTGATTGTATTTCCTTATTAAAAAAAATATATGCAGAAGCTTGACCAATAACATGCATAGAACAAGAAACTTGTTCGTCTATAACAACAACTTATATCTCATCAAAAATACATGTTATAGTTCAAGATTATGCACTTTTTTTATAATTTTATATGAATTTCTCAATGCTAAGGAGTTCTTTCATTAATATTGCATTTTTCTTCTAGTTTAGCCCAATGTTTTCTTGCATTTTTATGTCCATTGTTAAACAATGATCACATATCAATATGGTTGTTGATTATGCTTAAACATGCACCAAAATGTATATTTCCATATATTATTTCCCAATTATCTAAGGCTTACAAGTTGTACATACAACTATGTTAATAAATATATTGGTCATTTTGAAATCAAATAAAATACTAGAAAAGCTTAGGATACAACTCCATTGGAGTTGATGTCCTCATAATTGAGTTGGTTTGAAAACTTACAGTAGGAAATTACAAATCATGTATCCCATTTGTGAGAACAAATTCATCTCTAAACTATGTTATCATGGGTATTCCTTGCTAATTGTGTGCTCTCATTAAATTTTCTTTCATAGGTTTGCAAAATTTGCATGACATAAAATCAAACAATACTCACATTTAAAAATGAATGAACCCATTCTATATTACAAACTTTCACATAAAAGAGTATGAAAGATGTATTAAGTAAATAATAGGAATATTTACTGACCTATATGATATGGAGATATTGTAATTGATAACCCTCAAAGCCACTCTCTTGCATTAATCTTTATTATTACTATTTTAAAATAGACATATTTCGTTGCTCTTTCGAAGAATAGGATCATTGATAGTATTGATAGTTCATCGCAACTATCAACATTCTGTCTCTCTTGTGATGAATAGTTTGTCACAACTATCAACATTTTGTCTCTCTTGCGACGAATAGTTCATCGCAAAAAATATGATAGGTTGTTTCTCTTGTGAAGAATAAGATCGTCGATAGTATTGATAGTTCGTCGAAACTATCGATGCTTCGTTGCTCTTGCGACACATAGTTCATCACAAAAACTAGGATAGGTCATTTCTCTTACGATGAAGAGGATCGTCGATAGTATTGATAGGTCGTCGCAAGAACTACTTAGGTCATCACAAGAGTGAAAAACTATCATTATCGTCGATGATACCTTATGCTTGAATATTTCATCACAATAACAACTCTGGTTTTCTCTCTTGTAACGATCGCCCTAGGTTTTCATTCTTGCAACGATCATCGTTGGTCGTCTCTCTTGCAACGACCACCATAGGTCATCTCGGTTGCAACGACTTCCTTGGGTCGTCTCTCTTGTGATGTTATCCCAAGTTCATCGCACTTTTCATGGCACGTGAGGCGACATTTTGGGGGCCCAAGATTCATCGTAATCTCCATGAAATAACATCGCAAGAGTGTCGAAATGGCCGTCACAAAATTACCCATCAACATTTCAGGGAGTTGGGATAGATCAAGTAGGAGGGAACACCAGATGCCTACATCACAGAGTTTCAAAGACTTGTAGTTACTGTGACATATATCTCTAAGACAATATTAGCAATGTTATTCATTGAAGTTCTATATAAACCACTTCATGGTTGAGTGAACGATTTCAAACCGGACACATTAAAGGATATTATTGTCATGACATGGGACACGAAGGGTGAAATCCCAAAGACAAATGCCTTCTCCAAACCATTCATTCCAAAGAAATGAAAAGATAAGAAACCTCCAGTGAAAGAAGGGATAGGTAAGGAGAGGCTAGATGAGGTGACTTGGAATGAGTTGAGAAAAAAAATCTATGTTTCAGATGCAAAGAGACTTGGGCATCGGGCCACAGATGCATGGGAAAAGGAAAGGTTCACTACATAGAGGTGCATTCAGATAGTGATGAGGAAGAAGAGGTTCTACCAAAGTAGGGAAATGAGCAGGGGGACTCTACTCAAGAGAAGCCTCAGGAGGATTTAAAGGAGGTGGCTATCACCACTTTATCATGGAAAACCTAGATTCCACACCTTCAAAGTTAGAGGAGTAATATGAGGACAAGGGATTACCACTCTGATTAATGGTGGGAAAACCCACAAATTCATTGATGCATCTTAGGTCGCCAGGATACGGATGGATACTGGGGATTTTGAGGGATTCATTATAGCAGTGGTCGATGGGTATAATGTGTCATGCATGAAGAAGATTTCCAAGTTGGTCATTACATTAGGAAACTACACCTTGACCAATGAATTTTATGTCATCGACTTGGAAGACTCCAATATAGTTTTGGGAGTCCAATGGCTTCAAACATTGGGATAAATCACATCAAATTATAAATTAATGAAAATGAAATTATTCACACCAAGAGGTAAACATGATGTTCTGAGAGGCATGTCAAATAAAACCCCTATGGTTGTATCAAATAAAATGATGGTGGCCATTTTCAGGTGAGGAGATATAACATATGTAGCTAAATGTTTTATCACATAACAGGTAGATGCACAGGGCTAACATCATCATCATGCAGATGTCCATGCCTTTTTGAGAAGACATGACAAGGTATTTGGGAAGATACCTCTAGGGATACCACCGGATAGAGGATTTGAGAACACTATAAAGTTAAAGGAGGGAGCTAAACCAATCATAAATACCCCTTACAGACACCCAAAGAAAATCAAAATGAAATAGAAAAGACCATCAAGGARTTACTTGAGATGGGGCATATCAAACCGAGTTCCAGTCCTTTTKCCTCTTAAGTGGTTTTGGTTAAGAAGAAGGATGGAACAATGAGAATGTGTATAGATTATAAGGTCCTGAATAAAAAGACAATCAAAATAGGTACCCTATACCAAGGATCGATGAGCTTCTAGATGAGTTGCATGGAACAATATACTTTTCAAAGATTGATCTTAGATCCAKTTATCATCAAATAAAGGTCAGAGAAGAAGATATTCACAAAACCACTTTTAGGTGCCATTATGGGCACTATCAGTTCTTGGTTGTGCCATTTGGAATGACCAATGCACCTGCTACATTTCAGTAATGCATGAATCACTTATTCAAAAAGAGGTTGTGGAATATTTTGTTGGTATTCTTTGATGATCTATTGATATATAGTAAAACATGGGAGGAACACTTGGGGCACCTAGAGGAGATTTTAAGCATCATGGAGGAGCATTCATTGTATGCCAAAGAGTTGAAGAGTGAATTTGTCATGATAGAGGTTCTATAATTGGGACATGTGGTCAGTGCACAGGGAATACATGTGCATAAGGAGAAAATATAGGCTATATTGGATTGGCCACCACCCAAAAATATCACACACCTACGTCGCTTTTTTGGGATTTGTAGTTATTATAGATAATTTGTGACACTACTAAATATTGAAAAATTGTCAATGACTACTTGCAACGAAAGAAAATTGAAGATAAAGAGTTGAGTTTTTAATTTTTTTTATAAATCCAGCCCGAGTTCGTCTCTCTTGCGACAAAACCTTTGGCTATTGTTGCAAGAGAGATGAAACCAGATCTACGTCGAAAAAGCGATGCACGTGAAGATAGTGGACTCTCGTCTCTCTTGCGACGACCTTTGGCTATCATTGCAAGGGAGAAAATTCATTGATGATCGTATCACTATTTGACGAAGTCAACATTGACCGTTACACTGTTTGACAAAGTCAACATTGACTTGGTCGATTTTCATCGCTCTTGTGAAGAAAAAATATCTATAAATATTTTGCAAATTAGAGATGTTGCAACACTCTAATTGCTATAACAATGATGATTCAGAAAGGGCATTTTTGTGTGGAAGAATGTCACTAAATATTAGAGGTGGGAAAAAATGTAAAGCAAGTGAAAAGGGTGATTGTAGATGTTATTGCCCTTGAAAAAAATGTTTCCTTACATGTCCCATAAGAATTTTATAGAAACAACTACAAAACATTGTAGGAAATATGGGCACATTGATGGGGGATTGAATGAATATCGTCCCATGGTAATTATCTATATATTCATTATTTGTTTTTATATTGTCAATTTCATAAAAAATTATATATATCTATATATATTGTTTGAATATTTGTTATAATACACACTAATTTTGCATGATTGTTTGTAATTATAAAGTTAGAGTTTCCCTCTAACTTTCTGCAAAATATTGCACCAAGTAGTACTAGTAGAAATGATGTTGTACAAGTTGATCAGGAACGTGATCAAGCAAATGAGGATCTCATGGAAGAAGATGACGGGACAAATCAAGTTAATGATCCCATGGAAGAAGATGATGGGACAAATCAAATGATCCAAGATTTGTTTTCTCAGCTGGATGAGGATAGGGACAATGATGGTATTTATGATGAACCTGTATTAGAAAAGGAAAATAAACAACTTTATGAAGGCTCAAGGGAAAATATTCTCTCCGCTACATTTCTTCTAGTGAACTTAAAGGTTATGAATAATTTGTTAAACACTTGTATGACACAGATCCTAAGGTATGTAATATGTTTCATCTCATATACATAAATGTTGACTTTTTTCAATTTGTTTTTAGTGTTAATTAATGTGTAAAATAAGAATGCAATTTTTATGATTAATATTCTTTACATTAACTAGTTATTCGTTATGTTGTAGATTGTTAGGTGAGATTTTGTTACCATCGTCAAATATTTTACCTCGCACATATCGATATTTGCATGCCATTATGAAAGACATTGGAATGGATTATCAAACTATAGATGCATGTCCTAATGATCATATTATATATTATGGACAACATGCTTCGAAAACAAAATGCCTGCAATGTCTTATCAATAGATATCGAACCGATCAAGTAACAAAAAGGGTGCCTTGAAAGGTTCTTCACCATATTCCCATAATTCCACGTTTTCAGCGATTGTTCAGGTGTGAAAGAATAGAACAATTTATGGATTACCATGCACGTAACAAAATTGTATGTGGTGTTATTTGAATGCATGTTGATGGTTATGCATTTAGAGAAATTGAGGAAAAATGGGAAGATTTCAAAGATGAACCTCATAATGTTAGGCTTTCATTAGCAGCTGACGATGTTAATCCATTCAAAGAGATTAGGTCTATTTACTTAGTGTGGCATGTTTTTGTTATCAACAATAACATTCCTCCTTGGATGTCAATAAAGAGGGATCACATAATGTTGACAATGATTGTTCCAGGTATTTGTTTACATTAATTTTTTGAATGTAACATTTTCATTCATTTCATTTTTTGCATAATATCTTTTGTTTATTTATTTTCTTATACATACATATCATAGTTATAGTAATGATGTTTAATTTAAAATAATTAGGTACGTACCAAGTTAAATATATGAATGTATATACTGAGTCTCTTATCGACGAGATACTAAAGTTATGGGTTGGCATCACTATATATGACATCTGTAAACTAATCAGGGAGAAGAAATTTAAATTCCATGGAATACTTTTATGGAAAATTCATGATGCCCTAGGACTAACACATTTTTGTGGTATGTAGCATTCTATTTCTCTTTAATAATATATAATTTTTTAAAGATACCATGTTGCATGTTTAATTTTTAAATAATCTCATCGTATAATTGACATTAATCTATTTGTTGTAGGTCTTCAAACAAAGGGTAAATTTTCATGTCCAGATTGTGGTCCTAAGATGAAGTATCATGATTCAAAATTTTTAGGAAAGGTGGTGTTTGATGAGTATAGGCACCTCCTCCCTAAGAACCATAGGTATCGTACCACTGAAACACATATTGTCAATGAGAAAGAAGAGACTGGTTTAAAACCACGAAGAATGACACTTCACCTATGGGGGTTGGAATATAATAGAAATTGTCAAGGTATGCAATTTTTTTATGTATCGTATATGTAATGTTTTGACTATTTGTTTTAATCATTGAATTCATTTTACTGTATTTGATAATTATTTTTGTGATTTCTTTCATGCTTCATGAAGGCCACCATCAATGAAGGTATTAATAATGGGATTCCACAAGGAATGAAATGTTATCCCACTCAATTCATGAGGTTTCCCTACTATGAGGAGCTAAAAATATCTCATATGTTTGATACAATGCATATCGGGAAGAATGTGACATAAATGTTATGGAGAATCATAGATGGTAGGAGGGATAAAGAAAAAATTATCAAAATTTGTATTGGCATTCAGGAAGCCAATCATGAAATGTGAAGTGTGATCCAATCAAATAGAGATGGACTAGACCGAAATAACCTTCCATGGTTATTAACAGATAAACAAAGAAATGATGTAAAAGAGGTCATTCAAAGAATTAAATTTCCCACAGGTTTTGCTTCAAACATAAATAATATCTTAACGAAGAAAGGTGAATTTGGTGGGGTAAAAACACATGATTGGCATACCTTCATTAAGGTAATAATTTTGGTATACATATTTATATATATATTGTCCTTATACATATTTTGAGTTTTTTTTTTTTTTTTGTCTACTTTGGTCGAAACAAATAACGATTCATTTTTTTTGTTACAGTATGTTCTACCGCTATCTCTCCCAAGAAACTTTGACAACAATGTCAAACAAGTTATATACGATCTTGGCAAATACATGAGGTAAGTAGTTGTGATTTATATGAAAAATGTTATTTCAATTTGTTGTTGTACTTAATGTTATGTGTTTTACTTGTAATGTAATATATTATGTTATGTTATGTTGAAACATGTTATTTTCTTGTGTCATGATCTCATGTAGATGGTTGTCATTGAAATAAATCCATGAAGATGATATAAAGTATTGGAAGAGAGAAATTCCTTGGATAATGTGTGAAATGCAAAAGTATATACCTCCAACATTTTTCAATGCACAAGAACACTACCTCATACACCAAGTTGAGGAGATTGAAATTTGTGGACCTATACACACAAGGTCAATGTGGATGATGGAGAGGCACTTGAAATCATTGAAGGATTTCGTTAGACAAAGAGCATGTACTAAGGGTTCTATGGTGGAGGGATATATGGTATATCAATCCATGGTGTATATTAGTCAATATCTTCCTAAATTATCAATGCCAACTATGCATGCAGTGGATCACATTTGGGATGTGAACTCCATCAAAAAATTTGAAGATCAGGAGAACCTGTTGGGGAAAGGTAGAATGAAAAAAATGAGAGGTAATATATTAATAATTGTGAATATTTATATTAATACATATAAATTTTCATTCTTTGTGTATATGATCATACTCATTAATACATCAATATATGTTATTTTATAAATTATTAATATTTACCATGGATGTTATAACTAATATTTAATATTGTTGAATTATGATTTTTTGATTCAGTTTCTCAAGATTGAGATGCACTGCATTTATACATTGCAAACAATCTTGACTGGATGAATGTATGGATTGAAAGATGTAAACAACATCATGGCAGTAGGTTATCATGGAAACGACTATCTGAATTGGTTAGAGAAGCTCGTCATAATGGAGATGCCAATGTTACACAAAGGAAAATTGATTTAGAAAATGGTTTGAAACATGGACAGACAAGCAAATTCATCCATTTTATTCAGTTATTTTATATTATATTAATGTGACTACATGTGTACTTATATATTTTTCAGATACTTTCCAAGTTATATAAATATGTTAATTTATTAATTGACAATGCATCTTTTACATATATGGCATATTTCAGTTGAAACACCATAAAGCTAGGTGGTGCAATGGTCATAAATTTCACATCAAATAGTTGGATGAAACCAGGAAAACTTCTGATAGTGGAATAACTGCAGTATTCTAGGTCACTAATGTTTCCTCTAGGAGTGACAGACATCCCCAAGAATCTAAAAATAAATACTATGGGTATTTGAATGATATACTTGAGTGTGACTTTAATTACTTCAAATTAGTTATGTTTGACGTCAAACCGTATAGGTTACAAATGTATGAACGCGATGAGGAAAGAAATTTTATTTAGCATGCCAACAGATTTCCGATGATTAAAACAACGGTGTTTGAAAGAGGACATGATAGCTATGTTTTTCCAAGCCAATGTGAATAGGTATTTTACTCAAATGTTCCAGGTGAGAGGGATTGGTCATTTGTTGTTAGATATGATCCAAGATGAAGGCGATTTAAGTATACTCATGTATAGGAAGAAGATGATTCGCCAAATCAGACAAAGCCAGAATATCATGCAGGGTTGAAAGACGAAGAAGATCATGATCCAGGCGTAGGAGACAATGCAATTCTTGATGATGATGTAGATGAAAATATGCTCAAAAATGACATTGATGATGATGATGATGATATTGTCAATCCTTTCAACACTGTTTCCGAACTGGATGATGATACATATGTCGAGTTCGATGAAGAAGAAGATACAAAATAAGGATGGTTATACAGATGTTGATTTGGATTGGGTACATGACTATATATTTTAATTTGTATGATTTATTCTCTTAAAATAATTTATTTATGCCATGGGTTAATTACATGTTTTTAAGTTTTATGCAACGATTTTATATCCTATGTTACATGTTGTTTAATTATTATGTGAAACCTAAAAATAGTTGCCAATATACTAAAGTACATGGTAAACTAACAATATCATTTAAAAACACATAATTTCATTTACCTTCAGTAACTTTTGTTTTTGTAGTTTCTATGCATGAATCTTACTAGGTTGCTTTCAATTATTTTCTATTTTATAGATTGGGTATTGGGGAATTGAGAGTGATGTGAGGGGGAGGGGAGGGGGCATATGAGCTTCCACCTTCATGTGGTTGGCCTTGTTCAATAGAGGATAAATCATTCTTGAAACCAAGAGAAGCCCATTCATTTTTATACCATCATGATCGTAGATAGACTATTTGCATGCCTTAACGATATGGGAGGGTTTCTGGACTCAAATTTGACTCACAAACCCACTTGTTTCCATCATCAATTTGACTCCCAAAGACAAATTTTATGTTCTAATTTTCCCAAACTATGAATGGGTTAGGACTAGAGTCAAGCTCAACATGAGGGTCTTATTTCCTCACTAATTCTACCAAGCCCATTCCCTTGGATGTGGTTTCTCTAGAATATAGTAGCTAGGGACAGTGGGGAATCTCGTTAATTATCCATTCGTGCACGTCACTAATTAGATGACGAGGCATCTGGCTACCTTAATATAGTCATAGTTACCCATGTTGTTTACCCACGCTTGGTTGAAGTTCTTCACTTTGACATGCAGAGCAATGGGAATAAATCACATTGCATCTTTAGAAGGGTTATGGGTTATGGGTCGATGATTTAGAAGGTTAGGGGGTGTAGATTCAAGTTCTAGTTTAGGTGGTTATTAACACATTAACCCCTATCATATAATTTATAATGTATTAATTATTAAATATACATATTAATTATTAAATATTAAATATATATAATTGTAATATATATTAATTATCTATAATAATCCAAACCAAAAACAAAAAAATTACATTTCAAACCTGCGTGCATGTGAGGAGAGAAAACCATGAGGAGACCACACAAGGAGATCAGCCGAGGAGAGACGAGGAGAGCACACCACGAGTAGCTTCCCAAACCCTGAGATCTGTGTGAGGGAATGTCGGAGAAGGAGATCTATGGCACAGCGTCAGAAGAGACAGAAGTCATAGAGGGCGGAGGAGACTGAGCTAGAGGGAACACTACGAGCATGCTTGAGAATGGTGAGTGTTTTTTACCATCATTCACTTTTCATTATTTTCCAAATTGATTTGGAAAACCTTCACATTGTAAATAAATCCAATGAATCGAGTTGATGATATTTTCTCACCTATGTTTGGGAGAGTGGTTGTTAGCATGCATATTTTCCAGGCACAATGAGAATTATTCCATCGTGTTAATGCATTTAAAGAGGATTTACTTCACCAAGAATCTCAACCCCCTTAAGCATTCCATTTTGATCAATTTGATGAAGGTCATCATGCCTTCCTTCCCAACATGATTTTTTTGCATTAAGATCCAACTTTTAAAATATGGATCACACCAACCTAATTTTCTTATGGGGGAATGAAGACAATAGTGGTAGAGATAAATCATATCAGTGGGCAGGCCAAGGAAATGTAGGGATGAGGAGGTCATATCAATGTCTTTGGATTCAATATCCTTTGTGCATAGAAAGTTTGTTGATGGGATTACTCTTAGATCTTTAACATAGTCATTCCCTCGATGTTTATTGAGATAAACATAGAGTTTCACCTTTCTTAATTTCACAATTGTGAGGCTATTGAAGCCTACAAGGGATTCGAATGATTCAAGAGGAGAGGGGTTGGCTCAAATGAAGAGGAACATTCATGTTTCCCCCTTTTGGGATCGTGATAACATAATAAGAAGGAATAAAATCTTCAAAGATGTCCCTTAATTATGGATTAAGAAAAATACCAAGGGTATGCCCAGTCATTGGAATGATCAAGAAAAACAATCATAGACAAAAAAAATTATATGTAAAATAGAAATAAAGAGTATCTTTGCAATGTATCAGAATAAAATAAAATATTATTAAACTTCTTCAAGATCCACAATTAACTCCAAGAAACCCCCCTCAAAGTTGGTCACTCCTCAATAAAGGTGGAAATATGCTCAAAGTAGGTTTTGACAAAGTCTTTGCTGCCACACGTCCCTCTCCTTTGAAGTGCTTCCTCAAACCATGCTCTTCTAACATGTTCCTTCCTTAAAATAAGAATTCAAACCTAGAGATAGTGGAGCAACCCTCTTTGTTTGCATACATTATCCTTGATCATGCCATACAATCATTTTATATTTCCTTAAAAGGTGGAGCATTCCTTCCAAGATGAAATTTAAACCATGTTCTTATGGTTTAGTTGTCATGTTTCCTCTCCTTAGCTAGGGCATTCCTCAAGCATGTGTGCTAAGCAATTATTATAACCCATTTTACATGGGGTGCTCCTCATGTAATTTTTACATTATCCTTATTTCATGGCTGGAAAGAATAAAATATGCCACTTTGTACCCATTTTGACTATATCAAGCTGGGAAATCCCTCTAGACATTGATTAATTTCCTTTTTTGGGGTGTGTGCAAGGGTTTCGAACTTTGAATATAGAAAAAAAATTTCAAAAATTGGAACTAGGTTGAGGATGGACTACTCATTATTTGGGGGTTCTAATTATATTATATTATAATGTGGCAGGATGATCGTGGAAAAGGGCCAGCTGCAGAACATGTAATTGATTATCAAATTCGACTTTCATTTTACATGAACTTTATTATTTATTTATATAATTTTATTTGTGTGGCGATCAGTTATTTCATTTGTTTATATAACTTAAATAACATTTATTTTCATGTTGAAATTATATGTAGTCGGTAGGCCATGTTGATAATGATTCCACTGATGAGGAGGGTTTGTATTCATCCCCTAATCTGACGATATTAATAAAAATAAAGATCATTAAAGTGAACAAGGAACTTGATAGCTTGTTAGACTATCCAGATCAAACTCCTAACGTCCTAGAAAGGATCACTATCCTTATGCCACAGATTAACACATATAAGTTAATAACCATAATTTAATTTTTTTTTTAATGTACTCATATGTTCAATTATGAAACTCTGTTTTTTAACTTTTACATTATCTCACGAAAAAAAAATTATAAAGAGATTTTTGGAGCCTGTTCAACCCGGTGTTGGTAGTAGTGATGTTGCAGAGATGCCACAAAGTCTTGACGTGGTTTGTCATAAAAAATCTAGAGTATTGTTTACTTCTCCATCTTCAACACCTAATTTAGATAGGAGCCATGACACGCACCGTGAGGCATCCCCACAATGGTCAAGATCTAGAGGTGGTAACAGAGATGAGGCTCATGATTTGGTTTACATGGTTGTATTTCCTAGAGCTAGATGTGTGACCAGCACGGGGACCCTTCCGTGCACATTTTTGGTCGATGATAATGGACTTCCATTAAAACAAATAAGAATCCCAAGTATTTTTTCATATTTTAACTGTTTCATGGTGTCCATCTCATACACAAATCATCTAGATTATTATTTTTAAATTAATGATCATATCTTTTGTGTGTAGGAAACGACAATTTTTATAGGCACCTGGAGAGAAAGGCCTTGTTGATTTTTGGGGAAACCTTACACATGAGGTGGAATTTCCATAATTCCAACCTCAAAAAATAACTTATGGATTATCTTGAAGGCCTCTTTGGAAAAGACACATTCAATAAAAAATCAGTCACCTCTGCAGCAGGCGAATATTTAAAATATGTGTGGGATGTTTATATACGAAGCCTGGCAGGAAACCCTAGATATGAGTGTCCTCCCTCAATTCTAGAGAGGGAGTGGAAGGTGATCATTGATGATGCAAAAGAAAAAATAAGAAGAAAAAATAACTGGTACCCCAAGGTAAATTACAATATTTTGATTTCAATACCTTTAATTTTCTTTAGATCTAAATAAAAGTATGGTATATAACATACTTGAAAATTTTGATGATAGGTTGTCTGACACTTCGAAGGCAACCAAAGCAAGGATTTCCAAACATGGCCAACACAAGCTATCCCAGGGAGGCTACTCGAGGTTACAGTCACGAATCGTAAGTACCCAAACATCTTAAGAATATTATTTGTATAACTTTCAGTTTATTGCAGCCAAAAACATTAAAAAAACATGCTCTTATGCAATGCAGGGCGACAACTTCGGAACTGAAACCACGGAGGAAGACCTCCAACTTGGTTACAAGTATGGCTATAAAGTTGTGGTTGATCGTAGGAAAAGCATGGGCCAGACCCCAAGATCCAGTTTTCAGGATAAGGTAAATAAAAATCAGTCTATAATAACCTTTCATTACTTATAAAATACGTAAATGTTTGATATCATCCATAATTTTAATGTCTTGCTTTGTTTTAATCAGGGGAGAAACATTATCAATGAAACCATTAGCATTGGACAACATAGTGTTGATAGTGAAGCCCAGATAGAAGATCACGGTGATCCCCAAAATCCCCATCCCAGTGGGGTGCAGTCCCAATATGTTCCTGTGACTGAGGCCCACGACGGTAAAATGGTTGTATATTAATCATATACTTAATAATTTTTTACTTATAAATTTTTTACTTCTAATTTTTATTATTATACATTTACATTTTTGGCCTTATAAATTTTGTCGTTTCAATGGTAAAGAATGTCGTATTTGAGCCTCTTTGAACTGAAGATGAATAGGAGAATAGGGCAGACATTCCAACGGTGCCGACTAGTGGACCAGTAGGTAAATAATTATATTGCAGAGGTTTTTTTTAATATTAATGAACTACTTCAATGATATTTAAAAAATGGCCATACAAAATTAATATTTTTTGGTTTTGTAGGTGATGGCCCCTCACAGCATCCTCCTCGACCTGAAGATGATCAGGAGAATAGGGCAGCCATTCCAACGGTGCCGACTAGTGGACCAACACATAAATAATTACATTGTAGAGGTTTTTTTTAATATTAATGAACTACTTCAATGATATTTAAAATTTGGCCATATAAATTTAATATTTTTTGTTTTTGTAGGTGATGGCCCCTCATAGCATCCTTCATGCCATGGGTACGAGACTAGGCATGCTCAACGTGAAAGGACTGAAGAAACATCAGCTTTTGAAGAACACCCAATAAATGAAGACATGGACATGGATGAATTACTTAAGAACTGGAAAACACAAAAGAAGACTAAAAGAAATTGATGATGTATAATAACTTTATAAGACATATAGATGCACATTATATAGCTAGTATGTTTGTAACATATTTTGAATGATAAATCTCATTTATAAAAAAAACATTATGACATATGCCTTTGAATGATAAACCTCATTTGTAGCTTTATAATCACTTTTTATCAATTTTGAATATTTTTAATGCATATTTTTTAGTAGAATATAGATTGGGTATTGGGGAATTGAGAGTGATGTGAGGGGGGCGGGAAGGGCCATAGGATCTTCCACCTTAATATGCTTGGCCTTGTTCAGTAGAGAAAAAATTATTGGAATCATTTATTCTTGGAGCAAACATCTATCGATCCAACGGAGCAACAACATAGTCAATGTTGACTTCGTTGTTGCTCCTTCAGATTGGGGGAGGTTTGCTCCAAGATCAGACAGCTCTATCAAATTATTCTCAAAACCAAGAGGATCTTATTCAGATCATGTTATCTAATATGTGTGTGTGTGTCACTATTTAATCTCCTCTCATATGGATTTTACAAAAAAGAATATCAATGGTGTTTACTCCTTGGAAACCTTGTTGGTTTTAATTTCTATTAGGATTTATTGACATGTCTTACAATTATTTTTTGGATTTTACTAAAAACTAGATATCATTCTATTTTTATTTACTACAGTATGCAGTTTGTGCATTTTCATATGCCCTAGATGTTGTATCAATGCAATTCTACACATTAGAATATCAAAGATTAGGTATGCCTTGTTTTTTTTCTTATTTTTATGACTTCTTAAGGTTTCTTTTATTTATTTATTTTTACATTACCATCATTTGTGGGCCACTATGGGGCTAGTCATTCTATCTAATGAACCACACCCAAGTATGTAGCATATATGATTCCCTTTTGTTCATCATATCATATGATTCACACAGCTAATCTAATACTTCAACTTGGTTTTTTGTGGTTGTGTATAAGTAATACTATGGATATCATAGCATAAGCATAACCATAATTATGCAAAAGAGTATTTGAAATGAATGATATATAGATACCACTTCCGAGTAGAAATTAAAAATCATAGGAACCAACGAACCTATATACTCATGTTGAGTTCCAAGAAGATGAAAATCAAACATCCCACCAGCCTAAAAGTGGATACGGGGTTGGGTGTGTTAAACCAATGACCTCTATACACTCCTATGATATTTATTACTCTCTTGTGATATTTATTGTAATATTTATTATTTTTTTGTAGAGTACTACTTTATCACCAAAGGAAATTATTCCACCCTTACCTCTAGAGAAAGAGAAACTTGAAAATGATTTAGCTATAAAAATTTCTACCAATATATTAACCGGTGTCATTCCACCAACACTTGGAAGTTCCATTGCAATCGAATCATTGAATCTATCTAACAATTCCTTAGAAGGTTCCATTCCATATTCACTTGGGTATCTACAAAATATCATGGAATTGGATGTGACCCGAGTTGTTTTCATTAACATTGGCACAAACAAAAAAATATATTTGGAAAGACTTGAATCCCAATGGGAGAAATATTAATTAACTGACAAATCATTGCTAACACAAGATAAGATCCATATTTCTTATTAAATTTGAGAAATTTATTCTGAACAACAATTACTAGCTAGAAAAAGTTCAAAGACTTGGCTAGATAAACAAGGAATCAAAACTTCAAATTGAAAACCAACCTATCCTCTAAATGAAATATCTCTTACTATAATTTTTCTAAAATATATTATTGTAACATATACAAAGGGTGACAAAAGGGGATTAATTATAATAGAGAACATGGGGAAAATCTAAAATGGGGGCAAGAAGTGGTATGGAAGAGGTGTAATACTCATGACACACCCCAATGCCAAGAGAGATAAAACTCAAGTTCTAAAAGAAACAACCAAGTTATGGGGCATAAGAAACAATATGAGTACACCTATAATTTTCAACATCTCAACAATTCTATGGTGGTCATATGGTGGTCATATGGTGGTCATAATTGTAGTAACATTTTTTTATTTATTCTTATATAATAAGTGATTGAGGATCTCCAAAGGAGTTAAATCAACTTTGTATTTGCAGGAAAATTAAAGCATGTGTGTGTGTGCACACATTCAATTGGGTCTAGCTCAATGGTTTGGGAGGAGAAATTTTATCCTCCCCACCTAGGCTTAAATCTAGACACATGCATACACACATATTCAATTAGGTCTAGCTCGGTGATTTGGGAGGATAAATTTTATTCTCCCCACCCGGGATCAAATATCGCTTGTGACACATTCCATTCTTTGTGAGCCAATTATTGTTGAAGATGTGAACCATGAGAAATATTTATTCTCTCTTATGGGTAGGAGGGTGATATATATATATATATATATATATATATATATATATATTCATTTTCCTAATAAGTTCAGAAAAATCATCTTTAAATTTTAGCAGAGGCGTGAAATGATTTGGAACACATATGGAGGGTTGTTAAATATGGCATAATAGTTTAAATTGGCCAGAAGGAGTTATAAAATAATGACAATGGAAATAAATCAAATATCAATGGTTACGCTTGCGATCGGGACAGATCAACGGATGGTGTGCATTGCGGGCCTGGAAAGTGCATGGAGGCTAATTCCATAAAGTGGTTCTGAAATGGAAACCACGGGTTTTGAAGGTAAAGACGTGTCAGCACAGGGACGATTGTGGAGCAGAAAGTGGTTTACATTGAAATCGTTGACCCGTCGCTCTGAAATGTTGAATATTATAAAGTTGATGTGAGTTTTATTTTTGTTTATCTTTTTCAAAGCGAGAACTATTTGAGTTGTTGCAACTGTCACCTTCGGTTGAATTTAGAATTCTCAAGGCCATTCTAATCGCCATTACCAGGTATTTTTTCTTGCTGCCATGGATCCCATCGTGCTTGAAGTATCTAAACAAAGCCCATAAAATAATGAAGAATCCCTAATTGATAGAGATAATGATGTTTGTGACCCTGAATTCACTGTTGCCCCTATTTCTCAATTAACAAGTAAGTTAGTTGACGTTAGAGGGAAAGGTTTTCCACTTTTGGAGTCTGTCCAAGCTTCTCTCATTATGTATGCAACCGAATTGTATTTTTAGTTTCCTAAATTTATAGGATGGTGTGCAGAGCAATACTCAGAATTAGAAAGAGTTGTAATTGATAAAAATGGGTCTAAAGTCTTGTGTAAAATTGATGTTGTGTCAGTCAGGGACTCATTAAAAATTCCTAAGTCTTTCTATGAGAATTTTGAACCTTTTGATGAGGAAGAAATTATTAGAGTCTATAGGGAGTGTCAACCAAAGATTAAAAATATGTTTTTAAGAATGATTATCAAGCTTTATCAGTTCCCACAAAGTTTGTCTTTTCCCTTAAGCATCGATATCATGGTCTTAATTTTGAAGACTCTACTTATAGAAGAGTCATCCTCTAGAATGTTCTTAGGTGATGGTAGCACTATATAAAGGGGTTCAATAAATGTAATGGGACATGAAGACAAGTATTTTATTTGATTGGTAGCTCAATAGGAGGATTCCCCCTCGAAGAGGCAAGTGAACAGGAGAGGATCTCTTCCATAATAGGATCCATTGTATGGTGTTGCCCTACCTCAAGGGTTTTGATATCGTAAAGTGGTGGTTTTCTATTTGTTCTTGGTATATCTTGTGTTGATTATATTTTTATATCTTGGTACTTAATAAGTGGTATTAGAGCACTTTCCTTGGCAGGAAGTGTGGGCAAATATTGTTTTTGTAGATTTATTTTTTAGGAAAAAAAAGAGGGTCGCGACATTCTGGATGATTTCTGTAGATTTCGATGCAAATTTTGCAAAACTTTATTGTATATATGACTTCCTCTCAGAAAAATACCCAAGTTAAAAAAAAACAACGTCTCAAACAAAGTTCGGGAAGTCAAGTTATTTGCATTTTAAAATCTGCAATTTTTAGGGATTTTTATTTTTTTTCGCGTACGACTGCGTGATTTTTCTGATTTCTATAGAATATGAGGCTAAATTTTTCAAAATAAATTGCATATATGAGTTCCTCTCACAATTTAACCCAATTTCAAAAAACAAATCGTCCAAATCGGAGCCTTGGAAGTGAAGATATCGTTGATTTAAAATCAGTTATTTTTTTTGGGGGGGGGGTTTCGTGACGACGACGAGACTATAGAGTTCATAACTTTTTATAGGGTGCTTAGATTGTTACCAGATCAATGCCATTGAATAAATTATTTTAAGAGATTTATTTTGGTATACTTTATGTGGTGTTTCCAATGGCTATTTCCTCGCAAACTCTCGCAGAAATTCTACAGATCACTGAAGCATTCAAAGCCCAATTGTATGACACATTGTCTGGCACATTGTATGACAGATTACATGACCTTGCATATGGTATCAATGATAGTTTTAGTAGTATTCAAGATTCATTGGATAACATGCAGGAGATATTTCTTATGGTGGACATCAGGGATGAATATTATCAAGAAATATATGCTTGATATGATTTTGAGGCCAATTGTAATGATTGGTATATGGATAGTTGTCATTTCTAGGATGACAACCACTTCCATATTTTATTTGATGAATCTACTCCACCTTTTGTAGCGAACATCAATGTACCACATAATGAGCTAGTTATGATTACCAATGTCCATCCTGCATATTCTACAATGGTATTGTTCCTTCCAGATTCAACTTTGACCCTTTACCACTATGTGGATGGATATTCTTATTTGGATCCACATTATAGGTGTCAGTATTGGGAGCATCATTTTCAGTTGGTTATTGGGTGCCGATATCTTTCGTGTGGAGTTCACATGAGCACTTGGACATGGGACTCTGGTTTACAATGGCGGTTGGACTACTTCATCATGGTGGCTTTGATTTCTCAATGGGACCCTGGTTCTCTAGTCTACTTCATCACTATGGTTCATACTTATCCATGGGACCCTGGTATATGGTTTTACATAAAGCGTTGAGGACAACGCTTTCATAAGGGGGATGGAATGTTAGGTAGCTAGAGAGTTGGTGGGGGGGGGAAGGGCCCATAATGATAATAGTGGAGGCCATTCAATGTAAGGTGGATTAGGTCCACTATATTATTAAATAAGTCCCACTATGATAGTTAGATATAATAAATGTAAGAGGACTTCTTAGAAGGTTCTAATTATAGAAGATTCCTCCTCTAGAATGTTCTTAGATGATGGTACCACTATATAAAGGGGTTCAAACAATGTAATGGGACATGAAGAGAAGTATTGTATTTGGAGCGATAGCTCAATAGGAGGAAGCCCCCTCGAAGAGGCAAGTGAACAGGAGAGGATCCCTTCCATAATAGGATCCATTGTATGGTGTTTCCGTACCTCAAGGGTTTCTATAATAAAGTGGTGGTTTTATATATTTTTCCATATATATTGTGTGGTGATCGTATTCAGATGTCTTTGGTACTATTGTGGAATTTTGTACTCAGGACCTTGGAACTTAACAAATACTCATAGTTAGAAAGAGTTGTAATTGATAAAAATGGGTCTAAAGTCTTGTGTAAAATTGATGTTGTGTCAATCAGAGAGTCACTAAAAATTCTTAAGTCTTTCTCTGAGAATTTTGAACCTTTTGATGAGGAAGAAATTATTAGAGTCTATAGGGAGTGTCAACTAAAGATTAAAACTTTGTTTTTAAGAATGATTATCAAGATTGATCATTTCCCACAAATTTTGTCTTTTCCATTAAGGATCGGCATCATGGTCAGTGAGGTTCAATGTGTATTCTCTTTGTCAAGTCAGGTTTTAGGTCTTAATAGTGATAGATTCGTAGTTGAGGTCATGTTAGGTTTCCTGTTCAAATTCTTCCAATCAGAGTCAGGTCAAGTTGTCTGCATTAATTTTGATGAGTTCCTAGTTGATACCATCCAGAAACAACTAGTGAACTTCCACTCTTTTAGACACTTCAGATATTTTACATATCTGATGAATATTTTTCTCACCAGCAACAATGCATAGATCCTTGAAGAAGAATCAATATCTATTGAAAGCAATGATGATTTTAGGGGCTAAATTTTTCTCATGGGCTTATTTTCCATGGTTTTTCCAAAAATGAGATTCGTTGTTTTAAAAATTATTCACCAAAATTCTATAGGATAAAATTATTTTACCTTGAAAATTGCCAAAAATTTATAAAAACTATATAAAATCCTTAGAAAATTGAATATTTTTACAAAATTATCACCAATCATTTATAGTTGGCATATGAAAGATTAGTAAGATTCGCCAAGGTTTCTACATTTTAAAATAAATTTCCATCCTTAAAATCATCCCTGATTGAAATAAACAAGATGAATTCAGTAATTTTTATCAATAAAGTCATGTCAAAGGCCTACCGAATGATTTTCAATGTTAAACTACCCAGAGTTATTGAAGAAATGAGAATTCACCTGCAGAATCCAGAAGACAGAGTAGGAGACTAGACCCTTTTCATAAATTCTACAGTAATATGGGTATATGGATTTCATGAGTTTCATTATTTGTTGCCCATCTTTTTGACCCCCATAATTTTTTCTCTAGAGTTCATAAGACAGAAAATCATCCCTGAAACTGAAAATTTCATCAAATATCATAGAGAAAGAAATATAAAGTATCATTTTGTGATTGGCTCATTCATTGTAAAATCTAGAACATGTTTATCACAGGTTGAGGCAAATCTCAAAGCTTTGTTTTTTGCACAAATTCCATGTAAAAAATATAATCCTCATCGGATCATATCTAGAAGGAGGAAAATGAACAAGAATGTTCCATATGAGCATGAGCCTATTGAAGGCCTGGAGAATTTTGTAAATATTGAAGAATGTGTGGATGTTGAAGCCCTTGTACAAAAGGCACCAACACAACAGAGTATTCCAAAGGTGGTAATTAAAGTTCCAAAATCTAGTACACAAAGTAAGAGGATTGTTTCAGAGGCAACAGACATAGACCCTTAACACACTGCCAGAAAGAAAATGAAAACCATCTAGACATAGAAGTATGTAGACTTGGAGGATGAAGGGCCTAAAGAACAAATAGGTTTAGAGATGGTGAAGAGTGGCACAAGTGTAATTGAATCCAAAGTTGATCAATTGCAAAGTGAAGGTAGTTCATGAGCCTTCCATAGCCAGAAATATTGTTTTTCTCGGACCTCAAAGGAAGCCTACTAGTCAAAGGAAGATTTATCTAAATGGTATGCATAAAAAACAAAGGAATCACTAAGTGAGATCATGAATCTAATGCCTGAGGTAAATAAATGTTCCCATCACAATTCTTCATTATTCACAGTCAGAGACACATAAAGGAAAACATTCAACATTGCCATAGCAGAAGAAGATAAGGTCTCTGAGATAAAAATAAAGTATGATAATATCAGTGCCCTGGATAAGGTTCAATTCCACAAGAAGAATAGTGACCTTCTATATTCAGATTATTTAAATTTAAATTTGAAAAATGAAAAATTAACATCACTAGCTTCCAAGATTGAAGGTTATCTCAGGCAAGAAAAAGAAACAAGTAAAGCATGGCAAATTCAAATAAAGAAATTTGAAGATGATGGCCCCAAAGAAATGAAAGCCTTGTTGGATGAGAAAGACAAAGTGATTCTCATCCTAAAGAAAAAGTTAAAAATTCATGCTATAGAACATCCACGGGCTGCACAACTTGTAGCATTGGAACAAGAAAAGGAAGCTTTCAAGAAGAAATCACTAGATTTTCAGGCTAAATTTTTACATCTGGAAAAGGAAAAATTAGAATGGTCAAAAGAAAAGATAGAAATGGAAACTAGAGTCATAGCTTTGTCTTATGTTGTACCTCTGTTACACCCTCTGCTACTGAAAGAAAATCAAGCACTGAAGACATTGTCAAGGCAATGTCTCAAGTTATCTTAAAGGATGGGGAAATAAAATAATTGAAAGAGAATATCAAGAAAATGGAACAAGAGGCACAGAAAAGGGATGAAAGAGTATCACAACTTAAAAAGGAAAATGCAGTCCTTCATGAAAAGGTGAATAAGCTAAACTCTAGGCTTAAAGGAAAATTTCTTACAAGGAGCCAAGCACATCATCTAGGACTCCATATCAGTTGAGGTTACAAAACTCATGGCATATCTAATTTTTTTTAATGATGAGGACGACATTGCAGGTTTTGGCTAAACAAAGATGCAAAGTTATTAATGAAAATTTATCAAAAAGACCAGCAGAATGGGCTCAGAATGTTATTAATCTCTTTAATATAGTGCATTCATCAAGTTTGCAGACAATTGGGGTCAAAGATAGAACTGATTTGATAATATGGGAAAGAAGAATCATAACCAAGCACAACCTCTCGAATTCAGTCCAGAATACAACAACCCAATTGGAAAAGAGTGTTCAGGATTTTAAGGATTTGTTTGAAGAACTATTTATCAAAGGTATTCCATCATTTTGGGATGGAAAGGGAAAGTTACACGAACATGAATCCTACAATGCACTCTTGACACAAGTGAGGATGGATCACTCTAGGTTTGAAGACTTAGATGAAGTTTTAAAGGGGACAACTTCGATAGAAATGTTAGCCATAGATTTTGAAATTTTGAATAAATTTGAGATAATAAAATTAGGCTTGTCTGTCATGTTGTATACCTCTTGCATTGATTTGGAAATTTTAATAAAAGAAATGATGGATTATGATATCCCTTCTGAATTATAGTGGAAGGAAATAGTTAGATTGGGTAAAACTAAATGTAACTTTCCAGGTCCTAGTAAATGACCATCCAACTCTCAACGAAGTATGGGTCCATACATCACCCAAACAGATTAATACACTACCAAGGTAAAAGGGGAAAAGATAAGGATAAAGTTGTTGAAATATATCAAGGATCCTGATTTTCTGAACTACTACTTTTTTATAAATATTGTAACACATAATGTACAAAGGGTGGGAGAAAGTTTGATGAATTCATGAGTATTCTGAGAGTCTTTGTACTGTACTATTTCCCTGAAGAATTAATAAAGTTGGGTGATCCAAGGCTTCTAGGATCTAGTTTTTCTTCAGATATTCATGTGTCAGTGACTGTGTAGCATGTTCACTTCAGAGTATGTTCTTATTTCAGTTTATTTCTCTCTTTCCATATATAAATGATATTCAATTAAAATATTGTTTCAGAGTTCATCATGTTGATTTTATGTCACATAGTTTAAAATATCAATGGTGTTTTCTTCAGCTAAAACAGTTTAAGAAATTTAAAAATCTGATTTCTTAAAGTGTTGATTTATGTTTTGCTTCCATCCTTTCTGCTACAATGAAATTTAAATTAAACCAGCACACAGTTAGTGTCTATCTTTCCTCTGAGGTCTTTTCCCATTAATTGACAAATTATCCACATATTCATAATCTTCAACCTTTTGAATCCATGCCCAATGGATTTCTCACAGGCTTAAACATCAAATCCCATCCAAAAATTTATTCACAATCCAAGGACCTAACCTCAAGAAACAAAAACCAAATCAGTCCTTTCAGTGACTGATTTGGGAGAGAGCCCTCTTTGATACTGGAAGTGTTAGATTCCAGTTTCTAAAGTTGGTTTGTGGTTACCTATGGGTTTCTTTTCTCAGCCTAAAGAAATTATGGAGTCATAACAGAATTGAAGGATAAATTATATTGCTTTTCAATGCAATGCACATTGCATCCAAATGCTTAATTCTTTTATGTTAATATGTCATGATTTTGGGAAATTCTTTTCCACTTTAATTTCCCTACACGTTCACTAAGGTTTGCATGGATTTGTGTTTATAACTTTGTATATATTTTGTGATTGAAGCATATCGTAACCATGACAAAAAAAAATAATATAAATATGGAATGAAAAAATTTGAAGCCATAACATACAATTTCAGAGTATTCTCTTACTGTATTGCATAGGGTTCACTCGATAGTTATGATTTCCACTCAATGTGGCTATATTTTAACATTTAAGGTGTTAGGACTCATTGAAAATGGATTCTTCCACTTATATTTTGTATGTTTCAACAAAGGCCTTCCCAAAGGTTCCAACTTATTTTGAAATCCCTACAAATTGTAGTAGTTTATTTCCTCAAGATTTTATAATTTGGTTTTCTTATTTATGAGTTTCAGAGACCCATTAACATCCAATTTCAAACATATGAAAGGTTGCAGATGAAGGGAAAGAAAACTAAAAAAACATACATGAAAGAAAACACATACTTCAGGTCATCACCACATGAATCTTTGGTATGAAAAAACTATGGACATCTCCACTTGTATTCTTTCAAATTCAAAAATGGTTACAATGATCAATACAATTTGTCCTGTGTTCTTCTGTCAACTACGAATACATCAAAACCTACAATATTTATACAACAATTAATTTCATTTGGTTTGAACCGATTACAATAGAATAGAAAATTCCATTTCACAAAATCTAGGATTTGCGGATATTCCTGCAGTTTGGTCCTTTATCTTGTCCTTTGACTTTGATTATATATTCATTTTATTTTCTACCTTTTTGTCAATAATTGTAAATCATTTACTCGGTCCTGGGAAATTGTATTTGTTCTTTCCCAATCTGAGTATTTCCTTCCATTGCAATTTGAAAGGAATCTCATAATCTGTCATTTCTTTCATTAAAATTCCCAAGTCAATACAAGTGGCATAAGACATGATAGGTAGACCAAGTTTGATTGTCTTAAACTGATTTAGAATTTCAAAATATGTACTCAGTTTATCAACTAAAGTAGCCCCTTTCAAACCCTCCTCCAGGGTTTCAAATCTGAATTGGTCCATCCTTGATTGAGTCAAGAGTGCATTTTATTCTTCTTGATCCTGCAACTTACCTTTACCATCCCAGAATGATTGAAGGCCCTTTATGAACAATTCTTCAAATAAATTCTTGAAATTGTGCACACTTTGTTCCATATGTATTGCTTTATTCATAACTAATTTCAAAATATCATGTTTTGTAATAATCCTTCTAGCCCAGATGATCAATGCAATTATGTCCTTTACCCCAATGGTTTCAAGATCTGTAGGAGGAACTGAGTTGAGAAGATTAATGGCATTATGTGCCCATTCAGATGGATTTTTGGCTAAAGTCTCATTAACAAAAGTGAATCTATACATGGTTTTGATTTCTATATTATATTTATCATTTAAAAAATTCAAATATGATCTAAATTTAGCAGCCTCGACAGCTATAGAATCCCATGTGATATGTTTATCTCTTTGCAATAGACCTTTACCTCTCAATCTTGAATTCGACTTATTAATCTTCTCCTACAAGACTACCTTTTCCTTTTGAACTTGGGATATCTTTTCATCCTTTGTGCACACTTCCTGCTCCAATTTCTCCATGTTTTCCTTTAACCCTTTGATCTCTCTTTCTTTCATACTGACTTGTGACATAGCCTGAACAATGTCTTCAGTGGTTGATCTAGTTCCTTTAGCAGGAGATAAAACCATGAATTTATTTACCAAGTCTACCTTTTCTTTAGACCATTCCATCTTTTCCTTTTCCATCTACAAAAGATTAGCCTTATAATCCAGTGCTTCCTTCCGAAATGTTTCTTTTTCCTGCTCTAAAGCTACCAATTATGTTTTCTGTGGGTGTTCTGTAGCAAGCATCATCAAATTTTTCTTCAAAATCTGAATTATTTTATATTTTTCATCCAATAAAGACTTCAGACCTTAAGGACCTTCAAACTCAAGCCTTTTATTTTGAGTTTGCCAAGCTTTGTTGGCTGTCTTTTCCTGTCTTAGTTGTCCTTCTAATTTTGCAGCTAAGGATGTCATCTTTTAATTTTTCAAATTTAAACTCAAATAATCAGAATACAACAAATCATTGGTCTGCTTGTGGAATTTCACTTTGTCAGTGGCACTTATATTGTCATATTTGATTTTAATCTCTGACACTTTATCCTCCTCTACAACTGCAATATTAAAATTTTTATTTTTAATATCCCTCACAGTGAACAAGGAATATTTCAGTTGAGAAATTTTTTCTACTTCACGGAACAAATCCCTTATTTCACCCAAAGCCACATTTCTCTTTTCGGGATATTGTTTTTCTAAGTCTTCTCTGGACTGATAAGTTGCATCATGTGCTTTATCAAAATAATATTTTTGACTGTGAAAAACTCTTGATTTTTCTTCACTTTCAAACTGACTTCTTTCCTCGATTTCTACAATGCTAGTACCACTTTCCATAGTGTTCAAATTCAATTGATTGTTGGGTCCTTCATCTTCCAAATCTACAATCTACTTCAACTGAACAATTTTCATCTTTGTTTTAGTAGTTTGTTGAGATATAATAAAGCAAGGTACAGAGATATCTCATATATCCAATAATATAACAGAAATGTATCATATATGCAACCATAAACACAGAGATACAGTAATACACAATTTTTTATTAATGAGAAAAAATGTACAAAGACTGTAAAAATACAGAGTGAAAGACTCGCTAGAATGGTGGCATCTTATCTCTGAGAAGAGATGTGTCCGCTACTCGCATTCGCAAGAAGATGATCATTACAATGAGGCTCCAAAGGCCTTTTTAACATAAGTAAAATACAAAACCCTAACCCCAGAATATCAAAAGCCAAAAGGTTTGTGGGCCTTGATGGGGGTAGTTAATACGTCAACTTCCTGGGGGTATAAATTTTGCATATGATCTATATTTGGGGCACTTGATACACCATCATAAAGGTATAACCGAGAAGAACGATTTTTTACTAGCCCAGGTTATTGGATTTGGCAATCACCTGGGCTCCAAATCCCCAAAAAACATCATTTAGGGCCTCAAAACAGACCCAGAATTTTGGAACCCAAAAAACTGTTGAAAATCTATCGAGATGGAAACTTGTTTTTTGAGCTCATGGAATAGGTGGGTGGCCACCAATATCCACCTGGATAATATTTTCAACATCAATATCCATGGTCTTTGAAATTCTTCTTTTTTCGTACATATTGGCTTTGGGAATTTTAATCACCAACTTTTGAGGAGCTTGTTGTGTTTGGAATTGATGCAATGGTGCTTCCACATCAATACACACTTCCATATTAGCTATTTTATCCAAGCCTTCCATATTATCATGTTCATAAGGTGCATTTTTATTCATTTGTCTTCTCTTGGATATGATCTGATGTGGATCATATTTTCTTCCTTGTATTTATAAAAAGCCAAAGTCTTTGAGTTTTTCTTTAACCTGTGATAAACATGATCTAGAATTAACAACAAAAGGACCAATAAAAAGGGGGAATTTGATGTTAGAGGCTCTTTGTAGTTTGATGAAGTTCTTTGTCTCAGAGATAATTCTCTGTCTGATGAACTCAAGAGAAAAAATCCTAAGAGTTAGGACAACAGGTAACAGATAAGGAGACTCATGAAAACCATATACCCAGATCATTGTTGAATGCATAAAAAGTACCCATTCTCCTATTCTACTTTCTGGATTTGGTTGTAGTTGAATCTTCATGTCCTCCAAAACTATGGGTAAACTTGTATTGAAAATCAGAGAATAGATTCTTGACATGACCTTGTTGATGAATATGAGCAAAGTGATTCTTTTACATTCAGTAGATACAAAAGATGCTTCAAGGATTTCTCCATGGTTACTGCTAAGAAAACCTTTAATAGATATGTATAATATCTGAAATGTCTCAAAGAGTGGAAATTCACTAGCTGCTTGTGAATGGTGTTAACTAGGAATTTATCAAAATTAATTCGAATTGATTGAACAAACTCTGACTTGAAAAAAATCAAAAGAAAACAAAGCATGACTTCAACAACATATTTATCACTATCTAGACCTAGGAACTAACTCAACAGGGAACAAACCCATTGAACTTCAATGAACATCATGTTGATACTCATTGGTAAGGACAAACTCTCTGACATTTGTTCAATTTTAATGATTTGTTGTAGAAATTGACTTTTGAGCTCTGGCTGACATTCTTTGTAAACCCTAATCACTTTTTTCATTGAATGGCTCAGAATTAAAGGAAAATGATTCTGGGATATTGAGTGACTTTCAGATTGATAGATTATCTATTCTACACAGGATTTGAGACCGCTTGTTTATTGACAATTATCCATTTTGAATGGGAATATTGCTCAGCACACCAACCTACGAATTCAGGAAATGGGAAAGAAACCTTGACAACATAGGGACAATGGAGGCCTAGACTGCTTCTAAAAATGGAATACTCTTTCCCTTTATATCAGCCAAGTCTCTTCAAGACACAAAAATGGGGAAAATAGTCATATTACGGTCAAATAAATATGCATCTCTGTCAATTAGGGCTTCCTCATTAGTTTCAGGGTCTTGCTCTACTATTGATAATATTATGGGATCCATGGCGATGGGATAAATAACTGGAAATGGGTTGTGTTGGTGCAAAGTTGGGCTACAACAGAAAAATAGTGGACACGACAGTGTTCCAACAGTGCCCAAGTTTGAAAATAATAAAAAATAAAAATGTCAAATCGATCATTTATACTTTTCACTTTGTGGAGATGTGGACTGGTGGTTTTGGAACAATATACTTGTCATTATGTAATTAATCTGACCCTGACACATACTCCTCAATGGAAACTATCGTTTGGATTGCAGGACCACCCTTTAAAATTATCCCTCGCACAACTTCAAATTCCACAATGCTTCCTATCCGTCGATTCTGATGGATCATGATGAAAGTTACAAGTGCCCTCTCTAATTTATTTCTTCACAAAATTTAACTGCTTTGTGCATTTTTTAACCTTCCATTCAATATACATATATATTTTTAAATAGATATATTTTTTGTCTCTTGCGACAACACGAATCGTAGATAGTCTCTCTTGTGACATTCGTCCTAGGTTTTCATTCTTGCAGCAATAGTCCTCGGTCGTCTCTCTTGTGAAAATCATCCTTGGTTGTCATTCATGCGATGATCATCTTTTTTTGTCGTTCTTTTGAAAATAATCCTAAGTTGTTGTTCTTGTGATGATGACCGTTGGGCGTCTCTCTTGTGGTGACCTACATAGGTCATCTCTCATGTGATGAATTTCGTAGGTCGTCTCTCATGCAAAAACCACCATAGGTCATCTCTCTTGCGACATTCTCTAGGTTCATCGCATGTTCGAAAGGATATGATGTGAATTTTGAAGGGCCCAAGATTCGTCGCAATCTCCACGACATAACGTCACAAAAGAATTGAAATGGTCGTCACAAAATGACCCAAATTTACTAGTGTGAAATGGTTTTCACAGTTAGTCGCACCACTCACAAACCTCACAAAGAAAGGAGCATTCATAAGGACCAAATAATCTCAGAAGATATTTTATCGCATGAAGGAAGTATGAGCACCTGCCCAATTTTATCACTTCCTGAATTCACTCAACCCTTTGTACTTGAGTGTGATGCATCCAGTGAAGGGATAAGAGAATTTTTGATGCAATAGAGGAATCTGATTTCATACGAGAGCATGAAGCTCTCATATAGGGAGAAATTGTATTCCATTTATGAAAAATATATTCTCTCCATCATGCATTCCTTGGAAAATTTTCGACAATATTTGGTAGGTGGGAAATTAGTGGTTAAAACATACGATAACAGCTTGACACACTTCATGGGGAAAAAGGACTTGAATGAAAGGAAACAGAAGTGGGTTACCAAATTACAGGCCTATGAATTTAACATAGAATATGTCAAAGGGAATAAAAATACAGTAATCTATGCTCCTTCCTGATGGCCAGAGATGTGTTCTCTCACAGAGATTTCAGTTGATTGGAAATACCATCTAGTGGTGGAATTTTCCAAGAACAAATTTTCTTGCGAAGTGATGGACCAAAATACAAGATGACAGGTATAAGATGGTGGATGACATCATTTACTAAAAGGACCATATATATAGTTCTGGAGTCTGCACTAAAGGGAAATATTATGGAGGTTATGCGCAATACACCATTGGCATGACATCTAGGGTATTTCAAAACCTCCAGGAAAATCAGGGAAACGTTCACTTGGAAGGGCCTCAAATATGATGTGTTGAATCACATGAGAGTGTGTGACTTTTCAACAGAACAAGTTAGATCAGACCCATCCTACAGTATTATTATAGTCATTTCCCATTCTAGAGCATAAATGGGAGAGTATATCCATGGACTTTATCACAGGGTTGCCAAAGGTCCAGGGAAAATATTGTATCTATGTATTGGTCGATTGATTGACCAAATTTGAACACTTATTTTCCATATCCTCATAGTATAAGGAAGCATAGGTAGAAAATTTATTCTTCAGAGAGGTATTTAGACTTCATGGGATACCAAAATATATTTTCAGTGATAGGGACGACATGTTCCTCAGTGCGTTTTGGTAAGAGTTGTATAGATTGCCTAACACAGAGTTGACCCCTAGCACTAGTTATCACCCTCAAATACATGGCCAGATAGAGATTATGAATAAATGGATTGAGGGATATTTATGTAACTATGTGTCAGGGTAGAAGAAAGAATGGGCGAAGTGGTTGCATCTAGGAGAACATTTTTACAACACAACTCATCACATGTTGATTGGCATGGAACCATTCAAAGAATTGTATGGGCATGATGCCCCTTCCTTTGTTGACTTGGAATTTGGGGAAAACATGGCTCCCAAAGCCAAGGATTGGATCCAAGAGAGCCAAGACATAGTCAAGTTTCTCAAGGACAACTTATAGATGACCCAACATCAGAAAAATATATATATATAGACATGCATAGGGTTGAGCGCACTTTTGAGGTGGGAGACTTGGTTTTCTTGAGGCTACATACATACGAACAATCTTCACTGAAGAAGAGTGGATAAGAAAATATTAATCCACGTTTCTATGGGTCATACAGGGTGGTTTGGAAAGTTGGTGAAGTGTCTTATGAATTAGAGTTGTTGGAGGCAAGAAAAATCCATAATGTGTTTCACGTCTCATGTCTAAAAAATTCATTGGGACAATAGGTCACCACTTTGGCAGAGCTACCTCCATTGGATGAGGAGGGGAAATTAATACTGGTCCCTGAGGAGGTATTGGAGGTCCAAGAGAGGAAATTGTGCAATAGGGTGATTCGAGAATACCTCATCAGATGGCAGGACTTACTAGTAAAGGATGCCACGTGGGAGGCTGATAAGATCTTAAAACATCCAAATTTGCAGTTGCTTGAGGACAAGAAATCTTGATAAGGGAGGACTGTAATGTCCCTTTCCAAATGCGTCTTCTAAATGAATTGACAAAATGGCCTAAGTAATTGTCGTGGGCCATAGCCAAGGAATTAAAAAAGGGAATTAATTATTAATGTCATCAGAGTGAGAATTAATTAAAAATTAAAGGTGGCATTGATTAAAGTGGAAAAAGCGTGCCTAAGTGACTATGGGGAATGTGAAAAGTCACTTAAATTTATTAAAAGATAAAAAGTTTCAAAATATTCAATGAATATGCCTTAAAACGAATACAAAGACACATGAAAAAATCCTGGGAAGATGGGAAGCGAGGAGAAACCCTAGCCCCATGCCCATGCGAGCTTCTGCTTGATCGATCCAGGACACGCCGCGGCAACACAACAACACAGATCCAATGCGAGCCACTACTGGATCTGATCCGCAGCTATGAGCACCGAAGGGGGGGGGGGGGGGGGGGGGGAAGCCCCCCTCATATAGCAACATCACTGCTAATGACAGATCGGGAACAAGAGCAAAACGACCTATGTTCGAGCCGCCACAACAAATCCGGGAACAACTCCTCGCCAAGGAACAGGGCTTTAGAAAGGAAATGGAAACGGAAGCCAGCACGTCCCATCCAAGAGCACCCCAAGGATGGGAGCCTGGAAAATGCATTCTGCAAATGGAAAAGGCACCCAGGTATATCATAAGCTCAACAAGGGTTGAGGAGAACACCCAGTTTATGCAATAACATGCCCTCATCGGCAAATTTTTGGGACTCTGGCCATCGGAAAGGGACTTGAACAAATGGATCAAACACTGGTGGAACCCCAAAGGAGACTATGAAGTTCAGCTCAGCTCGAAAGGTTTCTTCACAATCATATTATATAACCTAGAAGACAAAGATCGCATCTTTGAGAACGGCCCTTACTTCTACAACTCAGTAGGGATATTCCTAAGGTTCTGGACAGAGCACTTCATCTCGGATAAGGAGGACTTTACAATGGCACCTGTCTGGATCCGCCTCTATTCCCTTCCATAGGAGTTCTGGTTGGAGGAGATTCTTATGGGAATAAGTAATACAATCAGTCAATATGTCAAAGCCTCAGAAGCCACAAAGAAACGAAAATACACTTCATATGCCCGAATATGTGTTTACATGAACATAGCTAAAGCCTTACCAGGAGCAGTAACACTGGAGTATCAGGATGAGGACTGGTCACAAACCCTTGACTACGAACACATCCCGTTCAGATGCAGAAAATGCCATGAACACGGCCACCTGTTCTGGGATTTCCCACTCAATCAGCAAGCTTCCAAAGCTAGTTAAAATCTACAGAAAGATGGCTTCACAACGGTCCAGATGAGGAAAAAAAATCCCCCTCACAGGCAAACAACCGACCCCAGACCCAAGATCTTGACCAGGAACGCCTATGATATATTGAGCCAGCTACCTGAGGATGAGGAAATCCAAGATCCACATGACGGATTACAGAAAGGAAAAGACTAGAACCCCACACTCTCCCCTTCTGGTCCAAACAAAGAGATCCATGCAGAGCAAAAAGGGGATGCAGACGGAGATACTCTAATGAAAATGGACACCCAAGATCTGGGAGGTATCGATCTTGAGAAACTAGAGGAAGCCCTCAATCAGAAAGATCTGCAAGGCCTTCTCGAAGAACAGCTTAGAAAGGTACATAAGGTCTTCCTTGATTCAATAGTGAGATCCACAGCTTGCCTCGGCATCACCACAGAATCAAGCTCTGGCTCCAAGAAAATACCGCGCGAGAACAAAAGAAGGGGACAAAAACCAGTACATCAACTAATCAAAGAAGCTAGAAATCTCATGATCAACTTAGGTCAAATACATAAGCTCTCAGAGGGATACCTCCACCCACACCCCTCCTCATAATGATGAAGATTATCACTTGGAACATTAGAGGACTCAACGATAGATCCAAGAAAAGAATCCTTAGGGATTGCATCAAAGAGGAAAGCCCAGACATTCTAATGTTACAGGAAACGAAATGCGCATGAATGGAAGCTGAAATCATCTTCAAACGTATATGGAAAGGTTGCAACTACATCCACATGGACTCCGCAGGAGCCTCAGGGGGTTTAGCAATATTGTGGAACCCAAACCACACTATCCTTAGTGGACCCTTCTCCACTACAGGTACCTTGTCAGCCCACTTTGAAGTAATAGGCTCGAATCAAGAGGGGACCATCACCAATGTCTACGGCCCACAAGTACAACAGGAAAAAATCAAATTTATGGAAAGACTGACCCAAGTTAAATCACTGGCAACCATGACTAACTGGATCTTAGGAGGGGACTTCAACATGATCATGTCACTGGAGGAAAAAATAGGCGGGAGCAAAAGAATTGAGCAAGACAGCGGTAAGTTCAAAACCCTCCCTAAACAATTAAAGTTAGTAGACATAGAGAACAACAATGGCACTTTCACATGGTCCAATCGCAGATCAGGGATCCAGCATGTAGCATGCCGACTCGACCGCTTTCTCGTAACAGAGGAATTGATTGAAAGAGACCTATGCATGGAAATTTTGATTCTCCCCAAGGCGGGCTCTGACCACTGGCCAATCGCCCTTCAGAGAGCAATAGAGACAACACCTAAATTTAAACCATTCCAATTTGAGAAATTTTGGCTTACACACCCAGATTTCCAACAACTGGCAAAAACCTGGTGGATTCAGGCTGAAGTAGATTAGGGCACCAAGATGTACAGATTTCAACAAAGGCTCAAAAACTTCAAGCAAATGCTCAAACACTGGAACAGAAATACTTTTGGCGATATATTCCAGAGCATTAAGGACACAGAGAACAGACTAGCTGAGATACAAAGAATATTTATATTAGGGGCTCGAACTGTTGAGCTCATGAAGGAAGAAGAGAAACTACAAGTGTAATTGGAGATAAGAAGAAAACAAGAAGAAATACTATGGAGGCAGAAATCCAGGGTGCAATGGCTCAAATAAGGGGAAAAGAACACAAAATTCTTCCACAAAACTATGATACACCAGCGACACATCAACAGAATAACACATCTGGAAAATGAGCAGGGCAATCTGATCAGAGAGCACGCACAAATTGAAAAGGAGCTCAATAGATACTACCAAAACCCCCTTATGGAAGACAAGGAGAACAAAAATGAAGCCATTACTCGAGTTACCAATCATATTCCCTCACTAATCACCCCCAAACAGAATGTCACTCTCATGAGGCAAATCACCCAGGAGGAAGTGGACCAAGCAGTAAAAGGTATGCCCCCAGGAAAAGCTCCAAGCACCGATGGCTTCACTACAGACTTCTTCCATCACTGCTGGGACATTATAAGAAAGGACGTCTGGGAGGTCGTCAAGGAATCACGAACATTGGGTCAAGTTCTCCAGGCTTTCAATGCAACCTTCCTCACTCTCATCCCAAAGGAAGAAAGAGTCACAGACCCCAAACAGTTCAGACCCATAGCCTTGTGTAATGTAATCTACAAGATCATAACCAAGGTGATTGCAAATCGACTCAATCCAATACTGCCATACGTCATTTCCAAAGAACAAGATGGCTATGTCGAAGGAAGACAGATTATGGATAGCATCATACTAGCACATGAAGTAATCAGCTCTCTCAAATCAACAAAAACTCCAGGTATGTTAATCAAACTTGATCTCTCAAAAGCTTTTGATAAAGCCAGTTGGCAATACCTCAGAGCTATCCTAATTTCCTTTGGTTTTGACCAAGACTGGGTAAACTAGATTTTGAATCTCACCTCCTCGGCTTTCTTCTCGATCCTAGTCAATGGAGTCCCCTCCCGTCCTTTCTCGGCCTCTAGAGGCATACGGCAAGGGGATCCATTATCACCCTTCCTTTTTGTTCTAATGACGGAAGGCTTGGGTCGCTATATTAAATTAGCGGTTCTGGAAGGTGCCCTCAAAGGCCTACCCTTGCATAGCATTCAGCCAGCCCCCTCACACAACCAATTCGTCGATGACACCCTTCTTATGAACTCTCCCACTATGTGCGAAGCCATTAAGCTCAACTCCATCCTTTCTGACTTCATTGAAGCCTCTGGCATGACGTTGAACCTAGACAAATCCAAGATCTTCTTCTTCAACACTCCCGTTGCAGTTCAGCTACACATTTCCAAAATCCTGGGCATCCCCAAGAGCTCCCTTCCATCCAACTACCTAGGCATTCCTCTCACAGGAGCGCCGGCTAAATCCATTTTCTGGGATAGCCTCCTCCTTTCTATCTCAAACAGATTGGCCAACTGGACCTTCAGACCTTTAAACATTGCAGCTAGACTGGTCTTGCTAAAATTAGTTCTACAGACCCTACCCACCTATCTCTTCACCGCCTTAGCAGCTCCCAAGCAAATCATTAGAGCTGTCAGAAATATCCAAAGAAATTTCCTTTGGCAAGGTTTGCAGCCCAACAAGAAATGGGCTCTGGTAAGCTGGGATAAGCTCTGCACACCAAAAAGCATGGGCGGCCTTGGGCTTCAAGACCCGGGAAAGCTCAACCAGATAATTGGGGCCAATATATGGTGGAGATGGATGAAAACACCAGATGCATTATGGGCACAAATCTGGAAGAACAAATACGCTCCCTCCATGCAGACTGATCAACTGATCAGACACAATGTTTGAATACAGGGTTCGAACATTTGGAACACATCCTGGCAAAACAAAGAGATAATACAGAAACATGCCTTTTGGGAAATTCGCAATGGAGACAGTGCAAGGTTCTGGAAAGATTCGTGGCAACAACTTAAACCTCTAAATGAACTAGTAGAGCTCACACCCCTCCAACAAGATCTTAATCAAGATCCTTCACTTAAGGTAAAAGATCTATGGAAACCCCTAGAAGCGAGACAGACCTGGCAACAATGGAAGACCTCCAGCCATGATCTAGGAATCCCACCCAACCTAAACTTGTCAACCTGGCATTAAAAAGCAGGACGCAGGAAAATCCCCATTAAGGAGGGGCCAGACATCCTCAGGTGGGGGCACTCCGCAACTGGCAATTTCTCGGTAAAAGAAGCCTATTACTTACAAGGAAATCACCACAATCAGGAAAGGGATAACATCTGGAACAAAATATGGAACAAAGCACTTTGGCCAAAGGTCTCTACTTTTCTCTGGTTAATCATCCATAATAGAATTATAACATGGGACAATCTCAAGAAACGGGGATTCATTGGGCCCTCAATTTGTGTCTTATGTCAATGCCAAGAAGAAACCAAGGAGCATATTTTCAACGGCTATCATTACAGTCAATCTGTCTGGGACCAGGGAGCTCAAATCATGCACATATCCAATCAAAACAGAGGCAGCATCAGAGACACAATTGAAAATTGGGACTCAATCGCTTACAACAACCCCATTCTGAACTACATCTTGCAACTCCTCCCAGGGTTTATTCTCTGGAAAATATGGAAGGAGCAAAACAAATGCATATTCCACTCCAAGGAATCCACTCCATAGTTAACCTGGGATAGAGCTACCATACTCATCAAAGAAACAATCAGAAGTAAGAACTGGCAACCTGGGGACAAGGAATGTAACCGGGAGGAATTATGCACCCTCCAAAGATGGCAACTCAAACTAAATGAATCAGTGGCATTCAGATCACCCAAGAATTGAATCCCCAGCCCAACTACCTGGACCCTTCCCCCAACAAGATTCATAAAGATCAACTTTGATGGAGCTTCAAAACGCAATCCCGGACCCGCAGGCTAAGGAGCGGTGATCAGGAACTCTAAAGGGGAAATTATAACTCTGACAGCAAGGTATTTGGGGGAGACCACAAACAATGTAGCAGAATTAATTGGCCTCTTACAGGGCCTTCGAACTATAGCAACCCTGCCCAGTCACAAAATAATATTGGAGGGGGACTCGCAAATCATCATCCAGCTAATCAATCAAATCCTACATGGGGGAAATCCACAAAAAATCTCTCCCAGCTAGCGCCTAGCAGGGATGCTCGAGGAATTCAAAGGCACACTCAAGGACAACATAAGCATCATCCCCTCCCATGTTAAGAGGGGGGGAAATGGAGTGGCTGATTACCTGGAAAATGAAGGGGTCTTCAGGGAAATTGAAAAAATATTCTGGGACGCAAGAAACTCTGAAGCCTCAGACATATCCAAACAATGCCAATTCCTGGCCAGCAAGGATTTCCCACCCCCGGATGGGGTGCCACGCGGAATAGAAGGGGCATGTGGAGGCGCGCAAGGAGAGGCCATTTATGGTGGCCAACCGCCCTCACACCATCGCCAGTTATGAGGGCTCTTACCTCCATCGGCCTCCGTCCATCGATGGGGCCTCTCACGTGCGAGAACAGGCCAGCCAGCCAGAGCATTAAGCTCTCGGATTTAATGGCTTCATCCATTGTTTATGCTATTATCCGTCTCACCGAAACTCATAGAATGTATTCGCAGCCTACAGAGCAAAGCAGGAATAGAAGCGCAGGAGACATCCTGGCATTGGTCCTCATTCTCACTATGCCGTGAGCAAGGGGAAGACCCCACAAAGGAGCAGGATGGTACGCGGCTGATTCCAGGAGGAAAAGACATAAGCGGTTTGAACAGGCTCTGGTTCTGGCTAAGAGGAAAAGATGCAAGGAGACCATAGCAACAAACTCGCCCCCCAAAAATTACATCGAGGAAATTCCAACCATGGAGCTCCCCCCGGACTTCTCTGACAGTCGAATGTTTATGATTCCGGATAATTGGAACCCTTCGGCGCACATTGAAGCAACAACACCACCGCCTAGCTCGAGAGAGACACACGGTCCCAGTGACACTCCTAATGAAGAGTTCGCCACCTACCTGGTAGAGGAGGATCTACCAGAAAGAAACACTGACTCGCAGCCGCAGAGGAAGCTGCAGGGTCACCAGGAGATGGATGCCAAACAAAATTCGCCGCCCCCGCCACCTCTCCTTCACCCGGAGCACCTGAACTTGATCTTTGAGGTCCGCAGTATGGTGGATGACCAAATCTTCAGGTCTATCCGCATTATCCAACGCTTGGACATGTTGTACGCAGCCTACTCCAGTGCCACTCCACGATGACAATGCCCCACCTACGCTTAGCTCTATGTCATTCATGTCAGCAGCGGCAAGGTGAAGGAATACTGCGAGGACTTCAGTGACTAGGTTTTTTCTGTTTAGCATGGTCTCCAACTCCTTTTCTTTTGATGTTTATCAGAGCTATAGCTCTTTTATTTAATAGCCTTGTTAGCGTTAGCACAGGCCTTACTAAAACACTGATGAAAATGGACATGCACCCTGGTTTCCTCCGAGCAAGGTGGCGAAACGAGCTGTTTGATTTTGCATGCTATTTTGGGACAGGCCAGCTGTCCTGGTTTCCTGCATAGGTGAGACAATTGACACCTGTATGTCATGGTGTATTTCTTTTTTTGAAGCTTTAATATAATAGGATTCGCCTTTTTACTTAAATATATATATATATATATATATATATATATATATATATATATATATATATAT
>JASDQU010100590.1:129967-157804 GCA_032191745.1 Picea mariana | reverse complement strand
GAAAGAGATTTGGAGCCCAAATAGCATTCCAAAGATAAATATTTTCTATTGGCAGTTGGCACACAATAATCTCCTAACAGGAGAAAACTTGAACAAAAGAGGTTATATCGGTCCGTTTAGATGTGCTTTGTGAAACCAAAGCTTGGAAAGCATTGACCACTTGTTCCTAAATTGCAATTTCACTAAACAAGTGATGCATATCTTCTTGGCCGACAAGCAGCAGAAGTTTGATTGGTAAATGGGGAAAACACTACATAGGAATCCAAATCTAAGTCAAATTTGGAAGGCCTCGATTAAATTTGTATGCTGGCAAGAAACAAAAGAATTTTCAAAGAAAAGATTGTCCCCCCCCAGTAGTTGTAGCAATCGTGATCGGCCAACTGGGGGAGTTCATCTCATCCAGGAAAGTAACAACTCAGGTAGGGGGTCCTTTTCAAGTAGAAGAAGAAGTCTGGATAAATAAACTAAACCTCTAGGAATCCCCCCCCCCCCATCACCCTGCCAAGAAAGTCATCATGCTGGTAGCTTCAATTCCCCCCACCAAGAATTAAAAAATTGGCTAAGTTCCCAAAAGAGTCATGTTCTTTGTTTTGATGGTGCTTAAAAAGGGAACCCAGGGGAGGCAGGTGTGGGAGGGGTTATGTTCATCCCTAGAGGACAAATATTTCTAACTTACTCGTGGAATCTTGGTATAACCACCAATAATTTAGCAGAGGCCTATGCAATTTTCAAAGGAGTTCAACTAGCACAGGAAAGACAACTCAACCAGATGATCATTCTAGGGGACTCCAAGAATATAATTAGGTACTTCATAAAAAAAAAACCCTGAAGAATTCAAAACTGAAAAGACTCATAGAAAGAACCAGAGATACGTTATCTTCCATGCTCCCTTCCTTCTATCATATTCGGCACACAAACATTGGGATCGCAGATGAGAGGGCCAATAGATCCATAGGAAGAAGCATAGGTCTAAAGCCCAATAGGTTCATAGATAAATAGGACACCAAAGCCCATTACTCTTGCGCAAGGATCTGTGTAGAAGTGGACCTAGAAGCAGGACTTCCATAAGACGTCAAGATCAAGGTGGGGGCATGACATCATTTTCAAAAGCTGGATTACAAAAAGCTACCATCCAAATGCAGGAGCTTCCATGAATATGGTCATTTTCAAAGGAATTTCCCAAAGTCCCATTCGACAGACAAGGCGGATGGACAAGAATGGAAACAACCCAAAAAAATCAAAGCAATCCCGAAGCCAAAAGAGAATAAAAATGCAATCCCGGCCACAATCCCCCAAACCACCCATGAAGCCCAGGAAACTTAGACAGAAGACACACCCACATGCAACAGATTCGAGGCACTAGAAGAGCAGGAGAAAGATCTAAAGGAGAAAGGAAAAGGGGAAGCAATCGTCGATCTAGAAGCCCCTGAAGGATCATCCAAGGAAAAATAAATGGAATACGAACACATCATTCTAGCCTCAAAATCCGAAGAAGAATCGGGAACAAGCAGCTCCCAAATCACACCGAACAAATCCACCAGAGGAAGGAAATATAAGAAAAAAGAAGGAGAAGAAAAAAATTATCTGGATGTCCTGCAAGGGTCACAGAAAACTCTCAAAGGTATGGTAAACACTCGCAACACCAGAAAGCAAGGCCAAGATCCAAAGGGATCCAATGCCTCTCAAGTAAGTAAGTAATGAAGTACGTCTCCTGGAATTGCAGAGGGTTGGGCAGCAAACTAAAATAAGAAGCCTTGAAAAATATCATTTGTATGACGATGCCTGAGATCCTTCTAATCCAGGAGACAAAAGTGGAGGAATCTGATCTCCTCCAAGCAAGTAAAACCTTTTGGGAAAAAGGCCAAGGGAAAGAATTAAGTGCCAGAGGTGCATCAGGGAGAATCGACACCTTCTGGGATAGCTCAAAGATGGATATGATTGAAGAAGATGAAAGCACCCACTGGATCTACTCTAAACTCCTCCACAAAGAATCAAGTCACCTCATTAGCCTCTTCAATATTTATGTTCCATTTTTGTTTTCAGATAAACGAGTCTGTTGGGACTCCTTAAAGTCCTTCCTGAACCTGAACAATCCTGAGAATATAATAATAGCAGGGAACCTCAACATCACACTCTCATATTCGGAGAAAAAATGGGGCTCTCCAATCAGAGATCCAGCCAGAGAGTGGGTGGAAGACCTCATCATGGATTGGGACTTGGATTATATCAAGCCAGCCAAAGGGATGTACACCTAGAAAAATAAAAGAATGGGCCCGGGGCACATTGCAGCACTTCTGGACATATTCCTTGTCCAATCCTCCTTCTTGACCCTCGGTTTAGTGGATTCTTCCAAAATTCTTCCCATCTACACCTCATATCACAAGCCTATCCTCTTGGACCTCTTCTCAGAAGCTAACATCGACCCCATTCCCTTCCGTTTTATCTCGATATGGATCCATCAAGAAGGATTCTAGGAGATCATTTTTCGGTGCTTGGAAAGAGCATGTCCAAGGCTCCCTATTCTACGTTTGGAAAGAAAAGTTGTGTATTCTCAAGAAATCCTTAAAAAGTTGGGCCAAAACCCTCATGTCTCCAACTTCCAAGAGAAAAGGACTCAAAGAACCTCTCGAGAGCCACCAACTAAACCTAGAAGAGGAAATACTAACCCAAGAGCTGCTAAACCAAGAAGTCGATCTCCAAAAAGGGCTCCATCATGCATGCAGAGAGGAGGAAGAATACTGCTACCAGAAATCCAGAAGTCTCTGGCTCAAAGCTGGAGACAAGAACACGAGCTATTTCCACAAGCATGCAGAAGTTCAGAAGCAGTTTACAATGGTTAACGAAATCCAATCTGGGACAAGAGATTAACAATTTCGAAGGCATAAAGCAGGTTGACCATGATTTCTACAAAGATCTTTACTCATCCCCTCGCGAAGCTCCCATAGACCCCAATTCCTATCCTTTATCGCTAGTCTTCCATCAAGTGCGGGATGAGGATAATCTGAGGCTAACGACTGCAATACAACTTCTACAAATCCTTTTGGCCAATCATCAAGGAAGATCTGCTAAGAATGGTTTAGAAATCCCAAAATTGTTTCAAAATTAGGGGAAACACAAACTCAACATTCTTAGTGCTGATACCGAAAGAAAAAAGGGGTGATAAACTCTAGTAGATTCCACCCAATTTCCCTCTGCAACACGAGCTACAAACTAGTCACCAAAATCATCACGAACAAACTCAAAGAAATCCTACTAGGCATCATCCCGGAAAACCAAGGCGGCTTCATCAAAGCGTGCCAAATTCTGGACAAATTAGTGCTGGTCTAAGAAGAAATTCACTAAAGATGTCAACGTAAAGATAAAGGTGTGATCATTAAGATAGAATTAGCCAACGCTTTCGATAAAGTAAGACACGATTTCCTCTTCCAAGTAATGAGAAAAATGGGATTTGCCAAAAAAAATATAAATTGAATCAAAGCTTGTATAGCCACTCCATGGATCTCCCTATTGGTGGATGGTCGATCATCACATTACTTCCAAGCCTCCATGGGACTGAGACAAGGTTGTCCACTATCTCCGTTGTTGTACGCCATCCAAGCTTCAGTTCTAAGATTCTATCTATAACATTGTCAGTAGCCTCACTTCCTCTCCGGACTCAGAATGGTGACAAAGATCAAAGACATCAATCATGTATAGTTTGCAAATGACACCCTTCTCCTTGGTGGATCCAGTGTCCTATCATATAGAAACTTTAGGCAGGAGCTTGACCGATACAAAGAAGTATCAGGCAGCAAAACCAACAGTCAAAAGTATAAATTCTACAGATGGAATTGCTCACCAAGAGAGATGATGGAAATCACCAGAGTTTTAGAAATGGAAGGATCAACTACTTGGGATTCATTCAAATACCTAGGAATACCAATTTTCAAAGAAACTCCTAAGCTACTTCAATGGATTCCCCTCCTGGACAAAATGAAGCTATGCATTCAAGCTTGGGGAGAAACATGGTTAAATCTTGCAAGGAAAGACATCCTTCTGAAATCTGTCCTAACAAGTATCCCAATCTATCAAAACTCAATCCTTCTTGCACCAAAAGCCATCATCAACAAGATAGATACCTTGCTGAGAATATTTTTGTGGGAAGGCAGAAAGAAAACTAAGAAGAAACTCCACCTAGTAAGCTGGGAAAAAACAAAGAAGTCGATTCTAGAAGGAGACCTTCAAATCAGAGACGTAGCTACCCAAAATCTAGCATTGGGGGCCAAAATTCTATGGAATGTAATCTCCAACAAATCCTCCTACAACAAGGAAGTCCTTTGGAAAAAATACTTCTTGGGGAAGCACATTAGATGCCTAGAACACCCGCTGAAATTTCTCAAAGGTTCGCCAATTCTCACACTCTGTCTCAGGTCCTTAGATCACTTCAAATCCAAGCTCACCTGGATCCCTGGAAATGAGATATGCATAAAGGTTTGGGAGGAATAGATTTTAGGGGAGCCACCGATCGACCACCTAGGAAGCTTGTCCAATATAAAATCCTGGCTTCACTCCAATAATTGTCTCACACTATGGGACATATCTAGATGGGAAGAAAACGAGGTAGGTAATTGGGAAGAATGGGACCTGGGGAACTATTCAGAAACACATGAAAATGAATCCAAAACTTTGTTGGAGAAGCTGCAAGGGAAATCCCCCCTAAAAGCCTCAGCCAAGGATAAAAGAGGATGGGGCACAACCACTGGAATTTGCTCTGCAGCCGCAGGTTACAAGGCTCTTTAAGCAATCCCTTACGTTCCCCTGATCTAATGTCATGGAAGACTATCTAGTCCCACAAGTCGATCCCTAAAATCGACATGTTCATTTGGGAAATGGCACACAAAACCATTCTGACAAGTGAAAATTTAAGAAGAAGAGGCTGGCAAGGCCCCTCAAGATGCTCGCTCTGCATGTCTGAAGAGGAAACTACTGACCACCTACTACTCACTTGCCCCTATGCAAAAGAGGTCTGGGCGAATGTGGTAAATCTTGGTCCAGACAAATCAACTCTACCCTCCAAGACTTAAGATCTTCTAAGCACTTGGGTGAACCACTCCCCATTCTCTATGAGGAAAAGGGATCTACTCAAAGCAAGTTGGATGTGGCTTCCCAAGTTTGTAATGTGAAAAATCTGGTTGGAAAGAAACAATGGGCTTTTCAGTGAGAAAAACCAAAACCCAATCCAAGTGGCAATGAAGACAAAGGCACTTCTAAGCGAGGCACTAGATGCTCAGACAAATCTTCAGAACGCAGACAATCTAGAATCAGAAGAAGAATAGTGGCTAAAAGATCTTGTCCCAAACTACCAACATCGATTAGCCACCAAGTCAGTCCCAAGAGCAAGCTGGGAAATCAGGTTGGAAGAACAAGACTTCATCAAGTGGAGGTCCTCTCTAGGAAAGCATAGTTTTTTATTTGACGGAGCATCAAGAGGAAACCTAGGGGAAACCGATGGGGGAGGGATCTTCCTGGGCCCTTCGGGTATGCAGAAGGTCTCCTACTCTTGGGGGCTAGACCTTGAATCCAACAACATGGCGGAGGTGATCGCTCTCTAACAGGGCCTTAGGCTAGCTGTTACCAAAAACATTCAGAACCTGATGGTCTTCGGAGACTCTAGAGTAATCATACAGGCTCTTAAGATGAGAAGGAGGCCAAACAATCTCAAAATAAGACAAATGCTCAGGAAACTAACCCTTCTTCTGCATAATTTCAAGGAGGTCAACTTCTATCATATATTGTGAGGGATAAATACTCAAGCCGACTCCGAAGCAAACAGAGGAGCGACCATGGCCAAGGCCACGCTAATAGTGAACGACATTGAAATGCTTGCACTCATTCCCTAGAAGTAGAGACTCCAAAAGGCACAAACCACTCATTCAGATGACCCATTGGACCTTGTTTGTCAGGAAAGCACTCATTCCTCTGCAGGCAGGTACCCATCTTCATGGTCGATTTGCAAATCCCAACACTTGGCATCTGTCATCACTTCTTCCGATTGAATCCAGGAAAGGAGATGGAGGTCCATACCGAAAGGCAGAGACTCACGTGAAAACTAGGCGTGTAGAGGCTATAACTGCAGCTGAGACTTCAAGAGAAGCAAGAGTGTTCAAACGAGTCCAAGCTTGGGAAGCACTCTGAGCGCTGAGAAGGTAAACAAATCTCATTCTTCATTAATGGCCTCCAGCTCCAAGCCCGGGCCATCATTGGAAGAAAGGTTGGGAGAGATGAAAATGGAGGTCATCAAGCTGAAGGTTGTGGTCAGAGAACAAGCAAGAAGCATGTTGAACAACGAATTCACCGAAGAAAAAAGATACGACCTTCTCATTCAGGATCTCAAAAACCTGCGCGAGGATCTCACATCCAATTCGGATTCCTAATTCAAGGATGTGGAAAATGTGCATGGAGATTTTAGGAATTGCCTAAGCAATCTTGAAGCCAAAATAGATAAATTGTCTGAAGAATGGGACAAAAAGAAGACAGCACAGGTGAAGGGAAACGAGGAGGGAAAAAGCAATTAAGTCCACCTCCAGAAGTGGCAGCAATAAGACCTTGGTCAACTAGGCTCCTTTATCCTGGAATTCTAGCTCGCCTGGGAATGTTGAACCATGAGCTTAAGCTATTAGTCTTAGTGGATTTCCTCAGTTGTAAAGCACCCGGTAGCTCGTTCGCTAGCCCTTAATACAAATTAGTCGTTATTGTCAAAAAAAAAAAAATGTTGTAACCTTAGAAGCACACTAGAGTAGTGGATGTCTTAGAGAAGTGGATGACTTATGCTTAATAACTTCAACTATTAATCATTTTAATAAGATTTAATAAAATTGTGTGATAATGAAATTATAATATTAATAATTTAAATAAAATCTTACATACATCACATGGGACTAGGTCACATGCGCGCCAGGGGCGATGTCCACAAAAAAAAAATACTAAAGTAAAATCATATAAAAAATCAAAACCCAAAACACTTCTTAAAAAGACAAAAACCACATAAAAAAATCAAAAAGAAAATTTAAAAAGAAACAAAAAAAATTAAAATTAAAATTAATTTTAAATCTTTTAGATTAAAATTAATTTTAAATATTTTAAATTAAAATTAATTTTAAATTAAAATTAATTTTAAATTAAAATTAATTTTAATTAAAAACCTATCCCTCTTTTTTAAAATGGAAATTGGCATTTTACCATTTAAAATTATAAATTACATTGAACATTCMTTTCTTTTAAAATGACTTATCCCTTTCTAAAATGRCTTATCCTTTTTTAAAATGGAAATTCAAAAACAAAAATAATTGTTATAACCTAAAGTAGTAATAATTGTTGTCACTTTAGAAGCACACTAGAGTAGTGAATGGCTTAGAGCAGTTGATGACTTATGCAATACTGAGCTCATAATTTTAATAACTTAAACTATTAATAATTTTAATAAGATTTAATAAAATTGTGTGATAATGAAATTATAATATTAATAATTTAAATAAAATCTTGCATACATCACATGGGACTTGGTAGGGGCCGATGTCCGGCATCGCCCTCTTGGATAATAAACAATTATCATAATCTCCATATGCATATGTTTAGTGTTATGCATATATTTAGAGTAAAAAAACACAAAAAAAATACATTAAAGTAAAAATCATATAAAAAAATCAAAACCCAAAACACTTCTTAAAAAAACAAAAAACACATAAAAACAAAAATTTAAAACCAAACAAAATAAATTAGAATTAAAATTAGTTTTAAATCTTTTAAATTAAAATTAATTTTAATTAAAAACCTATCCATCTTTTTTAAAATGGAAATTGACATTTTACCATTTAAAATTATAAATGACATTGAACATTCCTTTCTTTTAAAAGAACTTATCCCTTTCTAAAATGGAAATTCAAAAATAAAAATAATTGTTATAACCTAAAGTAGTAATAATTGTTGTAACCTTAGAAGGACACTAGAGTAGTGGATGGCTTAGAGCAGTGGATGACTTATGCAATAATGAGCTCATAATTTTAATAACTTCAACTATTAATAATTTTCATAAGATTTAATAAAATTGTGTGATAATGAAATTATAATATTAATAATTTAAATAAAATATTGCATACATCACTTGAGACTTTGTGTGATAAGCCAAATTATCATTAAAACTAAATTAAATATATTTTATAAAAAAATTTAAAAAAAAAGACTTGGTTTCTCATTTTTTAGATTTAAAATGTGATAAATTTTGCTAAAAAAAAATGAAAAATATATAAAAAAAAAAAAAATGAAAAATAAAAAATCATGATCTATTTTCAAATATATATATATATATATATATATATATATATATATATATATATTTCCTATAACATATAAAATTTTAAATTCAATATTGTTGAATTTCCTTGCTTCACAATATTGTTGATGAATTCTCTTGCTCTTGCTCCAAAATATTCAACGAACGTTGCTCAATTGTGATGTAAAAAACCAAAACAAGAGTGTGTATATATACCAATTACTATACCACTTGTTAGTTAGTTTAGTGCATATGGGATAAATTAAATAGAAGGAGATTATGTATATATATCAAATATTATATAAACCATCTCTATGTTTAATCAATGTGGGATAAATTAAAAAACATAAAACATAATGTAATTAATTAATTTATTATGATTAATATTGAAGGTAAAATATTAAAGAGGAAGCTTTAGGGAAAAATTGTTGGGGAAAATTGGGAGGGAAAATTCGGGGGGGAATTTTTTGGAGGGAAAACATTTTGGGAAACATTTGGAGGGAAAATTTTGGGGAAAAAGTTTTGGCGAAAAATTGGAGGGAAATTTTGAGAGGGAAAATTTTGGGGAAATTTTGGAGGGAAATGTTCACTCCACAAGCTATAAGAATGTCATTGGGAGAGTGGGCATTTGCATCATTCTATATTTGTAGAGAGCAGTGATGGCTTCATCAAATAGAGAGCATTTTATTTATGGAGCATCAACATCTTGTTCACATGCCTCCTCTTCTAAGTCTGACAAATGTGGTGGGAATACTTCTGATGTAAATCAATACTCATATGTTTCACCTAGTGAGAACTTTGATCATAGTGCAAGCAAGTATATTGAGCAAATTGATCGGGAAAGTCCCAATTCTGAAGACTTTGAAGGCACTAATGATGAAGGGAAGGAATATGGTGAAAACGATGATGAAGATTTTCCTCCAAGTGAGGATTTACAAGGTACTACTGATGATGATGAATATTTTCCTCCAAGTGAGTATTTTAAAGGTACCGATGGGGATGATGAAGAGTTTCCTCCAAGTGAGGATTTTCAAGGCAGTAAATAAGATGATGAAGATTTTCCTCCAAGTGATTTTCAAGGGAGTAAAGAGAAATATGAAGAGTTTCCTCCAAGTGAGGATTTTGCACATACTGATGAGGATAATGAAAATTTCCCTCTGAGTGAGGATTATCAAGGTAGTAGAGAGGATGATAAATATTTTCCTCCAAGTGAATATTTTGAAGGTATTAATGAGGAGGATGAAAATATTCCTCCTAGTGAGGATTTGCAAAGCACAAATAAGGATAATGGAGATTTTCCTCCTAGTGATGATTTTAAAGGTATAGATGAGGAGGAAGAAGATATTCCTCCGAGTGAGGATTTTGAAGGGACTAATGAGCACTATGAATATTTTCCTCCAAGTGAGGATTTTGAAGGGACTGATGAGGATGTTGAATATTTTCCTCCAAGTGAGGATTTTGAAGGGACTAATGATGATGATGAAAAGTTTCCTCCAAGTGAGTATTTTGAAGGTACTGACATGGATGGTGAAGGTATTGTTTTAGCAGGAGAAATTAAAGGTTCCAATGAATATGATGAAGAGTTTACTCCAAGTGATGATTTCCAAGGTACTACTAAGAATGTTGAAGATTGTCCTCCAAGTCAACATTTTGAGGGCAGTAATGAGGATGATGTAGAATTTCCCTCAATTAGAGATTTCAAAAGTATTGAAGATGACTATGTTGATTGTGAACACTTTCTTGCAGGTGATTGTGTTGTTGATGATGATCTTGATATTTCTTTTCTCAACGAGATTATCAATGAGCATGATGATGGACCTAGGAATGGAGATCGTGTTCTAAATCATTCAGATGCAACAAATCAAGGTGATCAACAATCTCTTGTTCGGTCTCCTCAAAATTCTATGTATGATTATAGTGAGAATGATATTCCTCCTAGTGATGATGTTCAAATAGTGGAGAGGTTGCAAAGAAATATTGTGTCCAAGACGAGAACTAGACATTTTTGTATCAATCCAAATCATTCTAGTTATACAAGGTCTAGGAAAGAATTTCTCACTAAATCATTTTCCATCAGTGATTTGATTTCTATTGATTGTTGTCATAAGAATTGTTTGAAAAGTATAGACTGCATGTATGCCTTGCAGAAAAGGAAGAATTATTTCTCAATGAATAAGAGCATGCAAAATTCATATTTAATGGGGTGCATGATATCTACGAAGACAAGATATGATTATCGCATTGGTAATCTTTTACTTTGTAGAAAGGCTTTCAAAAAAATCCACTCAATTGGTAATCTTCGTCTATCAAGGATACAAACAAGATTGGAAAAAGATCTTACATTTTATTCAAAGGTACATCATGGATGAGAGATTGGCCCATTAACAAACACTGCATTGGCATGGATGCGAGAATTCTTTTCCAAACATGGAGAGTCTATGCCAGATAGAGAGACAATACATATTCCAAATAATTTCTCAAGGAATGAAATCTACTAGTTATACAAAGAATATGTTGAAAGTGTTGAAGGAAATCATAATTTTATTTCATATGCATATTTTACAAGAGTATGGAAGAGACAATTCAACAATGTTTGTATTCCTAAGAATTCAAGGATGGGGATTTGCAGTATATGTGCTTCTCTTCAAGCAAGAAGAGATAAATCTGAAGGGGTAGAAAGAGGTAATATTTACAATTTTTTTTGTTTAAATTTGATAGTTATCAACTATGAAAACATATTATCAACATTTTCATTTTGTGTCATGTGCAGATTCTATAGTCAAAGCACTTCAAGAACACAGGAATCAACAATCAAGTGAAAGAAAAAGGTTGTACAAACATAGAAAGAAGTGTTATGATGCTCCAGATAAATATATGGGTATGATAATTGATGGCATGGACCAGAAAAAAACACTTCTTCCACATTTTGTTTGTATACCAAAAAATTTACAGGAAGAGAATTTCATTCAGTTTCACTTGGTTGGTTGTATGGTTTTTAATGGAACAATGTGTCCAATGGTTTACTTCACAGCTCCAAATATTCATAATGATGCAAATCTTACCATCACCATAATTCATCATGTGATCAGTCACTGGTCTGGTAATCTTCCTTAAGTTCTATATCTACAGTTGGACAACACTAGTCGTGAAAACAAAAATCAATTTGTATTTGGATATCTTAGCATGCTTGTTGAACTGGGAATATTTCAAAAGGTTAAAGTTCGTTTCCTTCTTGTTGGACACACGCATGATCATATTGATCAAATGTTCAGTCGTTTTTCAATAACACTGAAGAGGGAAAATGTTGGAATCCTACCATCATTAATAGAATGTATTAAGAAATCATACATTCTAGAGCCTATTTTTCACATATTAGAAGAAATTGTTGACATGCGAAGATTTATCCAGGGATCACATGGTGAAGAAAAATGTATTGAGCAGCTTAATGGCATTAGCTTCCAACATCAATTTTGTTTGAAAAAACTTGATGGGAAAACATTTATATGGGGAAAGAAGTATTCAACTACTATAGAATGGGGGCCTTCATTAGGCTTGGAATTTTTGAAGTTCATTCCATATCGTCCAATATTTTCATCAAAGTTAATGTTATTACAATCAGTTGTTGAAATCCATAATGCACGAAAGCGTAATACAGATGTAGATTATTTTGAATGATTAGAGGAAATAAAAAAATCTATTAAAGATACATATGAGTACTTTGATTTTGTTGATTCTGTTTGGTGGTAGTCTTTTTTCAATGATCAAGGTGACATAATTTCAAACTCAACAATTGAAGATACATTTTTGAAGGCTCCATTTATTTGGCCACAAAATAGATCAAATGAATCTGAAGAAAGAAACATTGTTGAACAACAGGAATCTCAAGATGTTATTGAGTTTTCACAGGTAGAGGAAAGAGAAATCTATATTGGTTCTAGAAGATCACGTGCACAACATGAAGCCGTGTAAGATCTTTATAGGGGTTCAACAAAAGATATTAAGGAGGGTTGCATGATTGTAGTCTTAGCAACTGAAGATCCAGATGGTTATCCATTCTGGATTGCAAAGGTTATACGGATCGATAAACAAAATGAATATGTAATAGCAGTTGAAGTACATTGGTATGCAACAAGTACACACCCATTCAATGGTGTGTACAAGCAAGAGATGGTGGTTGAAAAACAGAACAACAAAAAGAGAAAAAGAAAGGGTCAAAATATAACTCGTCATCGCACTGACCTATTAAAATTAGAGGATGTTGACATACTTTTCTATGACTTCAATTTGACAAAGAGAGGAACTCTTCGCTCTAGGACCATAGATATTATCAAAAGGTTGTTGCCATAAGAGATAAGTTCAAGATGGGACTATGTTGAACCTAGTCATAGATCAAAGAGGCTTTTGACATCTGAAATGTTTGACATACATGCAGACTCAGATGGTGCACTCATTGATAATAGAGAAGAATATGGATCATATACATCTTCATTCAGTCATTCATCTGAAGACAATGTAGATTATGATGGTGTGTTAAAATCCATGGATGGATTTGATTAAGTGTATGAAACATTTTATGTATTTTTTTGTCAATATGATGTTTGTATGGTAACCAGAAATGAGTGTTCTATGTTACATATGATCTTACATGAAGTTATGAATCATTTCTATGTTTTATGAATTATATGTTTTTATCATGAAGAATATATATAACAAAATTTCTTAGCTCTTATGTTTTGAATATGGAAAATGTAATGAAACAATTTGTGTTTCATTAAATGTAATTTGTATAGACTTGTTTATTTAAAATAAAAATAAAAACATTTTGAAGTTATGTTGAATGTTGACATCTGAAATGGTGATATTTTCGTGCCATTATGTATTATCTTATGGTTGGAGTGATAAACTAACCTTAAAAAAGTAAATATTTAAGGGTTGATTTTACGATTTGGTTTATATCAATGATAATATTTTACACCACTATCAAAAATGTGTTAATTTGTAGGTTTTGGTTGCAATGGTACTTGTCGCACTAGGATAATGTTTGAAATGAGGTATAATTTAACGTTTAGAAAAAAAATATTTTTCTATTGGTAGCACTATTCTTTGATTTAGGTGTTGATTTTAAGGTTTTTCGGAGAAACTATACACATGTTTTAGGCCATGCTTGAAAAAAGTTGTAATTTTAACCTGAAAAAAAAGGGGTGCTACCGGTAGCACCACTTTTTGATTTGAGGGTTAATTTTGTGGTTTTTTATGCAAAAATATGGGTTTTAAAGGCTAGAGTTCTCGTTTTGAGGTCATAGTTCTCGTTCAGTTGGTAATATTGTTTGATCGGAATGAAATATACTATAACCTTGTTCTGTCATAAACATGTCAAACTTCAAATACCACTACCTCGGAGCTTGATTTAGGCCATACATGCTCTTCTTCAACCTGCATACCAAATTATTCTTCCCTTTGACCTCATACCCCTGTGGTTGTTGCATATAAATCTCTTCCTCCAAATCCCCATGGAGAAAAGTTTTTTTTACATCTAATTGTTCAAGATGCAAATATTCTACTTCCACAAGACTTAAAATAGTCCTAATTGAAGTCATGTTAACAATAAGAGAAAATATTTCATCAAAATATTTACCTTTCCTTTGTGCAAACTTCTTTACAACAAGTCTAGCCTTGTACCGATTTTTTCCTCCATCTTCTTCCTTCAACTTGTAAACCCATTTATTCTTCATTGCTCTTTTTCCTACAAGAAACTGAACCAAATCCCAAGTTTGGTTATTTACCAGGGAATCCATTTCCTCTTTCATTCCTTGCTCCCACTTCTTTTTAGTGTCTACCTACATTGCCTCTTCTTAACATTATGGTTCACCGGAATCAGTCAACACTAAATAATACAATGAAGGAGAGTATCGTTTAGGGGGTCTACTTAACCTGGTAGATATTCTAACAACATTTGCAGGAGTTTGAGGTACCTATTGCTCCTGTTGTTGTACATTTTGATTTTCTGGTACCTTTGCAATTTCTTTTTCAATGATCTCATCAAGCACTATGTATTTTGGTTTTTCTTTTTACTGTTTCTTTCCCTACAACTTATCTGTGTACATGACCTTCTCATTGAATATCAAATCTCTACTCCTAATGATTTTGTGATTTTCATAATCCCATAAGAAAAAACCAAAATCATTAACACAGTATCCAATCAAGGTACACTTCTTGGATTTTCCCTCAATCTTTATTCTATTTTATTTATCAATATGGACAAATGCTTCACAACCGAAAGTCGTCAAAAAGGAATAGTTTACCTTTTTACTTGTCCATGCCTCCTATGGAATTATACCATACAAAGAGATCGAAGGTCCTCTTTTTATTAAGTCAACATCAGTATATACAACGTATTCCCATAACTGTAAGAGAAAAACACCATGCAATCTCATACTCCTTGCACGCTCCATGATTGTCCTGTTCATCCTTTCTGACACACCATTTTCTTGTGGTGTTCCTGGAATTGTGTTCTCTCTTTGAATCCCATGGTATGAATAGTAATAATCAAAATATTTGCTGCAATATTCTCCTCCATTGTTTGATCTGAGACACTTCAACCTTTTTCTTGTCTCATTCTCAACCAAATCTTTCCATTTCTTAAAAGTATCAAAAACATCATATTTTTTTCAAATGCTTTAAAACCCAGTTTTTCTAGTTGAAACATCAATAAAAGTAACATAATAAAGAGAGACACCAAGAGATGATACCTGAGTTGGTCCACATACATCTGTATGCACAAGATCTAACCTTTCACTCTTCTTTTCTTTTCTGACTCTGAGAAATATGACTCTCTTTTTTTTTCCATAAACACAATGCTCACAGAAATCCAAATCAATTTGTTTAAGATCTAGAAACAAATTTATTTTGAGAAGTATTTTCATCCCCTTCTCACTCGTGTGTCCAAGCCTATGATGTCACAGTGTTGTATCCACTCCTGTAGAAGCTAAAGATATATAAGAGTTAGTATTACCAGTACATAAATACAATGTACCTACCTTCTCTCATTTTGCTATCACCAATGATCCTTTGGTGACCTTCCACACCTTATCTCTAAATATGGATATACAACCTTCACTTTCCAACTACCCTGTTGAAATTATATTTTTCCTTAGATCTAGAACATGTATTACCTCTTTCAACAACCATTGGTTTCCATTCCTTTGCTTCATTTTTACCTTTCCCATTCCAACAATTTTGCATGGTGCATCATCACCCAAATGAACCTGTGCAAAATCACCTTGAATATAATCTGGAAAATGTTTCCTATGGGGTGTGGAATAAAATGAAGCCCCTGAATCTACTACCCAAGACTCAGAAATATTATCTACAGAAAGAATGAAAGCATCTTGTAACACATCACCTGTTGCATTTGCTTCCTGATTTTTCTCTTGTTGTCCATCTCTTTGATTCTTTGGAGCTCTGTAGTATTTCTTTAGATGCCCTTTCTTTCCACAATTACAACACTCTATCTTTCCAATTCTATATTTGGATCTTCCCTTCCTATAATTCTCGTGTTCTCTTAGCCCTTTCCTCTATCTTTTGTCTTCCCATGTTCCCCATGTTTAACACATTATCTGATGTCGCACTTGTGTTTTTTCGCCGCATTTCCTCCCTAAGGACAACACCAACAACATCATCAAATTTTATATTTTTTGAACCAGAGATAGAGTTACTTACAAACATGACCAAGCCATTCCATATTTATGGCAATGAGAATAAGATTAGAAGAGCCCTGACCTCATCATCAAAGTCCATTTTTACAAAACTTAGTTGATTAGTAACTGTATTAAATTCATTTAAATGATATGCAACAAACCCACCTTCTGACATATTCATATTAAATAATCTCTTCATTACAAATACCTTATTGGACATCGAGGTTTTTTCATACAGTTTATCCAATGCATCCATCATCTCCTTCGTTGTCTTTTCTTTCAAAATATTGAAAGCCACCGACGTTGTCAAGCTTAGTCGTATCGTTCCTAGTGCCTTTCTGTCAAGAACCTCCCATTCTTTGTCCTTCATGTCCATCAACTTCTTTTCTATTCCACCCAATGGTGGGAATAGATCCTTCTGATATAAATAATCTTCCATCTGCATCTTCCATAACTGGTAGTTTTGGCCATTAAATTTCTCGACCTAAAATTTCCATCTTTCGCCATTGCTCCCATTCGAACCAGGAACCCTCTTTTCCTATGAGTTACCTTTCACTCTGATACTAGTTGTTAGAAAAATAGGATCATGGAGCAATAAAATAAAAACAAATGCGGAAATAAAACATAGAAGATACACAATACAATAGAGACATAGATATATGTAGTTCACCCTGTGTGGGCTACGTCCACCAGAGAAATTGCTAGGTCCTTCCTTTATTATTATCCATCAAATGAAGGGATACAACCTACATCACACCTGTTGTAACTTCCTCTTCTTTCTCTCACAGTCTCATCTCTCATAATACAATATTCGCAATAATACATAGCCGCAATACATTTCCCTCATAAAAGAGGGTTGTGTTCTAGGGAAAAAAACCCTAACATAACTTCTACCACTAGATATGCGACCCTATAATGAATGGTATAGATTTACTATGAAATTACAATATACATTTACAAGGCAATTTTTCCTTCGGGGCCTGCTTGCCCCCGGACCCTGCAAGCGGGGAAAGCCCCCCCTGCACTCGCCCGCGTAGAGGATTGTACATTCTTACGGGGTGTAAAGTCTTCATGGGGTATAAACACGGCTAAAAACAAATACCTTGAATCGGGAAGATAATCAGGCTAAAAAACCAACACAAGTCTGATGTTTCATTAATATTCCACCAGTTGCTCAAGTAATCAACCTGCAAGCCTATCTATCACTTAGAATCTTGCTGCATATTCTCTATCTATAGGTAGCTTTATCTCTATACTTATCAAATAAATATACATCAACACACATACACCAGATTCTCTAATTATTTATTGTTGTATTATTGGGTAGATTTTATTGTGTTACATACATCCCAAACTTATTAATGCCATAGTTGTTTGCATCTCAAATTGGTGTTTATTATAGATGTCATCCAACATTAGCAGTGTATGAAATTTTTGTTATCACATTTATTTGTAAACTATTTGATCAAATTTTCTAAACCATAAACTTAAGAAAAATCCAAAAAAAAAAAAGTTGGAACATCTCATAGTCCTAGTGCCTTCGGATTATTTAAAGGACAGATGTCTAAGGTCTTCTAACAGTAAATAGATAGTGGTGCAACATCACGATTTTTTGGCTCAATATATGGGTGAAAGAGGGAATAGAGCATGTGTTTATGCGTAGAGAAAAATACAAGGGGGTAGGTGGGTTTGAAATTATCTGTGAATAACAAGCTTTGAATTTGTTGCAATGATAAAGTAAGTTCGGGGGACTTACCTATAAAATAGAAATATTGGAAAGAATGGTTTTGAAGGACATCCCAACAGTGGGTTTTCCTTCGGGTTTCTTCATGTGTATACCAAGCTATGGGGATCGGTCTAAATGAATGAACAAACTCATGTGCCCAAAAACCTCAAGGAATTTGCACAATTTCCCATACTCTAACACACTACATGACATGCTCATGTGGATCAGAATATCTATCATATATGTTGAGGGTAAGAACGAGAGTCTTCAGTTTCTAGTCTCGATTGTCTTAACTAACTTGGGAAGGAGGGATAAATTGGTGTTGTAGGAAAAACTTGATATCCTCCCAAAAAGTCAGGTTACTTTTGTGGGTGGACCACCAGTGAGCTAGGGAGGATTGCAAAGAGATATCAAGTGTCGAAATCCTCTGTTCCACCCCAACTTTTTCTTCCATTTTGACCAGAAAAGTGCATAAATATGAGAGACCGTCATATACTATATGCTTGTGAAGTTTCTTTCCAATCCACCTAGTTGTTCGAATAGTACTGGTGCATCTTCTTGAGTTTTTTTGTATCATCCTTATTGCCAGTTTTCTAAAGATGCCTCTGAATCATCCCTGACAGAATGAATACTTCACCAACTGACTAAACCATCTATAGTAGGATTAATGTAGTCTGTGTGGTTTCCTTTAGTCACAGTATACAGATGATCAAAGACATCATGTTCCATGTTGTCTTCAGAGGGTTTAGTGTATCATGGTCCTAGGTATGGGTGTAAAGGTTGAACCAATTTCATACCATCCATTTCGAAGGTCATGGATTCCTTCTTCAGGTTGATCATAACATAATTTTCGTATGCCCAATAAATTCCAAGCAAGGATGAATATGGATATTTCCCCCCCATGATCTCAATGACCTCGAATTTTGCAACAGTCTTGACTCCAACTAGATCTACTTATGCATTTTCTAGCCTCCCTATTGGATAAATACAATACTAGTTCGCCATGCGCAATTGAATTTGGGAATAGACCAACATGGGTTTTCCCACAACTTCCCACATTTTCTTTGGTAGGATATTAATATCTGATCCCAAGTCCAACATGGCATCGTTAATTTCATAACCATCAATATGGGCATTTAGTCTAAAATTGTGTCTCAACCTCTTCTTTCGTCTTTGTATTCGGCCTTCATTTCTCTCTCGCAAATTAACAACTATAGATCCCTCTACATTACCCTTAACTCCCAGAGTTATGCCAATGTTGTTCCACAACTTCTGAGTAAGGTGTTCATCATTTAGGATATCAGAAAAGAGTTGCAACCATAAGGCAATAGAGTTTTTTGACTCATACAATGGGCCCTTGGATGGGACCAAATTTTCCGCAACTGGACAAGGACAGGTACAACTTGGATTTCCAACTTCTGGTATCACAAAATTAGACATCTGGCAGAACAATTCTACAACATTCTGAAGAAAAAAAAATTGTATAGGATCATAGTAGGGTTTAGGCACTACCTTTAGAATCTGAGCTCGATTAATATATTCATCATCAACACCAACATTTTCACCTCCTCTTATTATAACATGAATGTTGGACTACATCTCTTCTATAGTTGGCCTAGGTTATGAGTTTATCAATTTGGCTCCCCTTTGTATTAAGCGATCTTCCGAACGTGTGATCAAGTCAGGACAGTCCTCAGTTGTATGGGTATTGTTTCGGTAGTGTGCACACCATGATCTCCTCAGATTGGGCAATGTCTTTCAAGGTGTCCATGTTCGTCATAGTTGTAGCAGCGAGGGGGTCCTATGTCACTATCTTTGCCTTCCCTGAAATATCCTCCACCTCTATGACCTCCTCCAAACCCTTGAGGTGCTTCGTCAATCATGAAGGTATGGTGGTCTAGTCTATCCGCAAGAGTATCTAAAGCACAAAATTGCTTGGCGGTATGGGTAGTCAACCCACATAATTCATGGTACACTGTATTTGGGATAGATGTATATTTCTATAAGATGGGGTGGTGTCTCGGAGAATGTCCATGGTGTCTACAAATCTCACAATACTCATTGGGTTGACCCCCTTGTTGAGTCGGGAAGACCTAGAATTGCATAGGTGCATGGAATGGCAATGCAGTCATAACTTACACAACACCACCTGATTGTTCGACTGGTGGTGGAGGCATATGGTGGCTCACATCTCCGCCACCCCACGATCTTGGACACTTTGTCATTGTATGACCTTCAATGTAGCAACCAGTGCACCAAACTTGTGCTTGACCTCCTTTAGGTAGGGCCAACTCTTGAATTTTCTCAGTCAACGTAGAAATCTGGCTCTGGAGTTGTGAAAAATTATTATCCTCAGCAGGTCACATCATGCACAAGCTCCCAAGGTAGCCTACCATTGCTTCAATTTTCATGTCTTGTTCTAATCCTTCGCCCAAAGTGGTGAGTATTTATTTTTTTAGCAGAATATGAGTCAAAGGAAAGAGCCCCTGAATAAAACATCCACGCTAATGATTATCATCAAGTTTTGCTAGCTTCCCAATTACATCTTTGAATCATTGGTTGTACTCCCAAGCAGACTCCTCGTTTCTCTACTTGATCTCCTTCAAATCAGAGAGAACTTGATGTTCATATTGAGGTAGGTGAAACTCTGCAATAAATCTATATTTAACTTAAGAAAGATTAAAGGGTTGTCTCGGGAGAGTCCCTTGAGGATTCTCGGGCTCGATGGAATTCATGTACCATTTTAATGCTCTACCTCTCAATGTGCTATGGAATTCGACTAGTTTGTTTGAATCTAGAGTTCCATGGGACCTCCAGATAGCCTAACATAACAAACAATGTTGTTCTACATCCTCATCCCCTTTACCCCAAAATTTTGGGTATCGGGTGAGTGATCTTTCATGTTGAGTTTCCATCGTAGAACTAGGGGATCCTATCAATATAAATATCGATGGTCCGAGTTGTACTAGAGCTGAATAACTTGCTCCACTTCCACTACTACTATAATTCAAACCTATTGTATTATAATTGTGAGAGAAAATAGAAATGATTACATGATTTGGTGAAGAATTTACTATATTTGTAGAAGACGTTGAGGGTGGGGGTGATCCATGGTTGGTTCCTTCGCTTTTGGAATGGAATTATTTAACTGGGGGGTTTGCGTAGCTATGAAACACTATACCATTTTCTTGACAAGACTCAACATATTCCAGTGTAGAAAGACCTGAGTATCCCGCAACTCCTTCAAGGGTAATGACTGAGTTTTGTTCTCCTGAAATGGTGTCGATCCTAACTCCCTCACCTATCCTAACTCCTGCTCGTTTGCTTCCATCAAAAATTTCATTTTTCTCCCCAAATATTTCCTTCGACCAACGATTGACCAGTCTTCCACGTATCTGCAACTCCTGCAACTTCTCCATTTTTTTCCTTCAAATGATCTCAAGGTAAATAATCTTTTGCGGAAGATGTGACTTTTCATCGAATTTCTCATCTACTCTCACCAATTATTTTCAATCATAACAACCCTTCTTAGAGTGCATTCTTCTCTAGCACTTTTCTCACAACGATAACCCCCAAGATTTCAAGAAATTCCTAACTCATGAACCCTTCGAGTGAATCCCCCACCCCTCATGCATAAGAGTTTAAGATGCCATCTCCCCTGAAAAAACATGAAGCATCCCTTATTCCACCAACATAACCTTCATCCATAAAGGAATATCCCTCAATATTCTTCCTCAGGGGTTTTCGTAAAACATTGCTTCTGCTTTCGAAAATGACTGGTGGTTCTCCACAGCAAAGTCGATGACGTATCGGTCCAACGTAGTTTTGAACCAAAAATATACGCACGACAAATCGGGTGATCCAATCAATGGAGGATAGCTAGTTGTGTAGCATTCCAATGGAGCCTTCTCTTTACTTGATCTTTAAACTCGAGCGCTTCTTGTAATAGATTGAGCCACTGAAAGACTTCCTTTGGGAATTGGATCCAAAAGATTTTGTAGTGACCACTGGCTTGTTCAGAATAATAGACTGCATCCTTCACAACCTTTAAGCTCTTTTGTCATAACTTAGTTTCTTGAAATATGAACCCATCACACCTTTGTTCCCACCACCTTTCAATGTCTAATTTGAAAATATGAAGTTGCATCCTCTGAAATATCACTAAGAAATCAGGTCCCAACAACGAAACCATTTGTTGGCGCATGGATGGAGACCATGGTTCTCATAGTTTTCCAACAAAGGCACCGTTTTAGTCTAGATCACTGGCATATTCAACCTTCCACAAGTGAAGGAGGTCTCACCTGAATCACTGTCGATACTTATGTGGAATGGAAAGAGTTTGAAGAGAATGCAGTGGTGGGAGGAACGCAATCCAATCATACCTAAGTATGGGAGTATAAAATATTATATCTAGAGATCATAACCAGAATGAAAGATTGAAATGCATAACCTGTGGACAAATCCCTCTAGTGAGAGTATTCCTAAACATTAACTGAACAAGAAAAGAAAAAAATATAACAGTTGTGCAGATGAATATCTTAGTATTCACAGACAATTACACAAATTTTAAGCCCCGAATAAAATTTCTCATATAATCATTACTTAGATATCAATGATGAGTATACAATAGTCAGATCTGAGATGAGTGAAATCCCTATAACTACATTTCACGACTAGTTTGATCACATCCTTGGAAAAAGAGCTAAGACTCGACACATTACATATACAATTCTCCATGAAAAACCCAAGGTCGAGATAGATCGAGGTTCTACGATTAAACATAACCAACTCTATCAGTATCAACATCTACAGTAGTAGCATTAGCGTCATCAGCATCAACAACAGCTTCAACAACTTTGTCTTGTTTCATAAATCTTTGTATTATAGATTTTTGTGGGACTACTTGATTAGTTCAATACAGCTTCTTGAGTCTGTATCTTCTTGGTTTCTACTAGAAGGTTCTCGTGCTTTATTTTGTTCCTTCCAACTAGCATACAACAACATTCCTCATTGGATCTCTAAGCTATTTCTTTTCATTTATTGGATCCTCTATTGGTCCATTGTGATATTCCACAACACACTCTTACTGCCTCAAAACTATGTTATTTCCACAAAATTGATTCTTCTCCAAAAATAGAGGGTCCAACACATTGTGCCTCACTAAGAAAAACCCTAGTTCCAGAGATCCTCCAACAATTGGTTTTCCAGGAAATAAAATGATAGTGGAGGGGTCCCCCTAGATGAAACCTAATGCTCTGAATCCAATGCATCTGATGGTTCATCCATTCAAGGCCCGATTAGAGTTTTATCACGAGTTGCAACTCACCTCCTCAAACGATTCAGGGACATGTTGGCAATTTAGTCCAAGAGAATAAAATCCAAACCGAGCACCATAATGGAATTTCATAAGCTCATGCATGTTTGTTTGTCCAAGCCCCATGCAACCACACTACCCACAATTTCCCAGCACAATATTCTTGAAAATCGACCTCTTATTCAGAAATTGCATTGTGCTTCACTAAGAAAAACCCTAGTTCCAAAGATCCTCCAAAAAATGTTTTTTTGGGCAATGGAATGACAACAGAGGCCCCCCCCTAGATGAAGCATGGTGCCTCAAATCCAACGCCACTGACGGTTCATCCATCTGAGGCCTAATTAGAGTTTTATCACAAATTGCAACCTTCCTCCTCAAGTCATTCAGGGACATGTTAAAAATTTGGTTTGGGGGTATAAAATCCAAACCGAGCACTAGAACGAAGTTTCGTAAGCTCTTGCACATCTCTTTTTCCAAGGCCCATGTGACCATACTACTCACAATCACCTGAAAAAATGTTCTTGAAAATCAACCTCTTGTTCAAAAATCGCATTGTGCCTCACCTTGAAAAACCTTAGTTATGGAGATCCTCCAACAAATTATTTTCCAGAAATGAAATGACAATGGAGGGATCCCCCTAGATAAAACCCAGTGCCCCAAATCCAATGCAACTGATGGTCCATCCATTTGATTCCCTATTAGAGTTTTAACGTGAGTTGCAACTCGCCTCCTCAAGCCATTAAAGGACATATTCACAATTTGGTTTGGGAGCATAATGTCCAAACCAAGCAACATGGCATGGAAAGGAAAGGAAAGGCATGGAAACACATGGCAATGCTAGGCAAGGATAGACATGGCAAGTCAAGGCAGGGCAAGGCAAGGTCTAGGTCTAGGTCTAGGTCTAGGTATGGAAAGGCAAGGCATGGAAAGGAAATGCAAGGAAAGGTAAGGCATGGAAAGTCAATTCAAGGCAAGGAAATGCAAGGCAAGGTAAGGCTAGATATGGCATGACCTAGACATAGACCTAGACCTAGACCTAGACCTATACCATGACCTAGACCTGGACCTAGAGCTAGACCTAGTGTAAGGTACCAGATGTAGTATAATATGCAAAAACAAGAATATTCAACAAATATCAATGGAACAACAAAATATTGAGAAGAGAAATATCATAAATAATACCTTTATTCAAAGAAATAAATTTTCACTTGCCTCTTCAAGGGGGAAACCTCTAGCAGAGCAGAGCTCTATTACAATAATTTCTCAAGACAAGACTTCTCATGCTTCCTACTCTTATTTATACTAATTCTATCTTCTAAAGAACACTCTAGAGGAAGATATTTCTAGAAGAGGAAGCTTCTGTTAGGTATTTTTAGATTGACTTCTTCGCATTTATTAAATAGGACTTACTAACTAATGTCAACCTTTATTACAAGGAAAATATATTTAGGCCTTATTAACTAGTGTCAGCCTTTATTACATGGAAAATATATTATTCTATCTATGTGAGGGGTCAGGTCCCTAACATGCCCTCTCCCTTGAAAAAAATCCTTGTCCTTAAGGATTAAGATGAGAAAATTGTTGCAGAATGGTATATGGTTCCCAAGTGGCATCTTCTGATGGAGTATTCTTCTAGTGAACCAAAAATTCCTAGATGGTGTGTTGATGGAAACGTCGCTCATGCTAGTCTAATACAGCTTGTGGATGCAACCAAATGGAACCTTCTTCATACAACTCTGGTAAACTAGTTTGGGTGTGGCATTTGGTGCCAATCACTTCCGTTAGCCATGAGACATAAAAAACAAGATGTAGCTTGGACTGACTAGGAAAATATAATCGATAAGCTATTGGCCCCATGAGGTTGAGAATAGTATAAGGACGATATAATTTTGGTGCAAGTTTTTGACACTACTGAGATTTGAGTGAATTCTTCTTGTACAGTTGGAGATGAATAAACACATGATCCCCTTCAACAAATTGACATTCATAATGACCTTGATCTGCATGTTGTTTCAAGATATTTTGAGCCATTACCAAATTTTCTTTAAGAGTACAGAGAATGGTCATGCAGAAAGTAATATTTTGGTCAACCTCCAGAACCTTGGAGACACTCGGCATGTATGGGAGAATCGATGGTGGATTTTGTGTGTAGATGACTTCAAAAGGAGTCATTCAAGTGGAAATATGGTAAGAGGTGTTGTACCACCATTTAGATAGGGGTAACCACTGAACCCATTGATGTTGTATGTCAGACGTAAAACACCTCAAATATGTTTCCAGACACTTGTTGATCGCTTTCTTTTGTCCATCATTTTGGGGATTATAGGTTGTGCTAAGATGCAATTGAGTTCCTTGGAGCCTAAATAATTATTTCCATAAAATGCTAGTAAAAGTAGGATCACGGTCAGAAACAACAGAATGAGGCAGTCCATGGAGTTTGAAGATATTATCCATAAAATATGAGCCACTGTGGATTTTTTGAACAGGTGTTGAAGAGCACAGAAATGAGAATATTTGGAAAGACGATCCACTACAACCATGGTGACTAACTTATTGCTTTATTTGGGTAAGCCAACAATGAAATCCATAGAAATATCCATCCAAATAGTAGATGGAATCGAAAGTGGTTGGATTGTACCATGATGTTTGATACTCTCTTCCTTATTGCATTGACATGTATCACATTCGGCCACAAAGGTGTGGATGTCCTGTTTCATACCATCCCATAAGAAATATCATTTGACATGTTAATAAGTTTTGGTAAAACCTAACTGGCCCACTGTAGGTAAAGCATGAAACTCAGAGAGCACCTTGGATTTAAGGGTCGGTTGTTTTCTTAAATACAAGCAACCTTTATAGCAAAACTCTTCATTGTACCAAGAGTACCCTCAAGTAACTTGGGGATCCTGTTGAATTTTTTGGATTAGGCTGGAATTTTTTGGGTCTTGCAACCATTCATGTTGAATATTTTGAAGCTAGCCGGTGAAAATGAACGAGAGGGAAAAGACGGACCATTCTTTTTCATATTTCCTGGAAAGAGAATCAGCCACCACATTTTCTTTTTCCTTCTTGTAAACAATCTCATAATCACATCCAAATATCTTGGTCACCCATTTTTATTGCTCCGGGAATGAAATTTTTTGTTTTAGGAAGTACTTAAGGCTTTGATGATTTGTTTTATTTTGGAACCGGTGTCCCAATAGATAATGGCAACATATATCTACTGCATGCATAATAGCGAACATTTCCTTTTCATAAATCGATTGGCCCAAATGTCGGTCTGACAAAAAAAAAATTGTGAAAGCCAAAGGTTGTCCATCTTGCATGAGGGCTACCTCGATTCCTCTCCCTGTTGCATCACATTCTAGAACAAAGGTCTTGGTGAAGTCATGTAGGGCCAGTACAGTAGTAGTGCACATAGCTTCTTTCAAGGATTGGAAGGATTGGTCAGTTGTTGGAGTCCAACTGAAAGAATTCTTTTTAAAGAATTTTGCATAGCTTCAATTTTCTTGGTATCCACCCTTACACCATCATTGCCAATAATATGACCTAGGTACTCAAATTGAGAGGCACCAAAAGAACATTTAGACTGTTTGAGGAAAAGTTGGTGCTTCGAGAGGATATGGAGAACTTGATCTACATGGGAGAGATAGGATGGCCATGTTTAACTATATATGAGAATATAATCAAAGAAAACTAACACAAAGTGATAGAGGAAAAGATGAAAGACATGATTCATGAGACTTTGAAAAGTGGAGGGGGAATTACAGAGACCAAAGGGCATGACCAAGAACTCATAGTGGCCCTCATGAGTGAAAAATGCAGTATTGGGGATGTCTTCCTCTTTCATACGTATATGGTGGTACACCGAATGGAGGTCAATTTTGGTAAAGTATTGAGCCCCACTAAGTTCATCCAAAAGGTCATCTATGACAGGAATAAGAAATTTTCCTTGATGGTAAGTGTGTTAAGGGAACGAAAATCAGGACACATGTGCCAAGTTCCTTCCTCCTTAAGGACCATGAAAACATGGGAAGAATAGAGGTTGTTACTAGGACAAATAACACCCGCTTCTAAAAATTCTTGGACAATTTTCTCAATTTCATTTTTTTGGGAAAATGGATGACAATAAGGGTGAACATTGGGAGGTAGATTTCCCATAATTAAATTAATGAAACGGTCATGATCTCTATGGGAGGGTGGAAGGCCCTGGGGAGTTTGAAAAATAGTGGGATTGATCTGGATTTATGTAGGAACAGAATGAAATACATAAATACACATAAACAAGGAGATGCAGTGGAAATAAGACTTCATTTCATTAAAAACAAATTACTGAAATATGCTTACAGACAGAATGGAAATAAACTAGCTAGGGCATTGGTAGCTTATCTCTGAGAAGAGATGTGGCGGCTATTGGCCTCTGAACTCTGTTACAATGAGGCTCGAAGGCCTATTATTATTGAGAAACAATGGAAAACCCTAAACATCCAAAAACCTAACCCTAGGAGATGAAACGCCAAGACTATGGGCCCCGTTTGGGTAAATTGGTACATCAACTTCCGAGGGACGTAACTTTGGCATACAATCTCCATTTGACGCGCTCAATACCTCGTTAGAAAGATCTATCTGAGGAATACAACTTTTGGATGAGAAACATTGAATTATGTTCTGTGTTGGTCCCCGTTTTCTCAAAAAACATCGTTTAGGGCCTCAAAACGGCTCCGGAAGTTCAGGACTCGAAAAACTGCTAAAAATAGTAAATTGTGCGGAAACTAAAAACCTGAAAGAAGCA
>JASDQU010100590.1:101123-121523 GCA_032191745.1 Picea mariana | reverse complement strand
AGTTTGGCCAACGTCGATTCCAGGTACCATGAAGACTTTCCCCTTCACAATCACCTTGTGTAAAGACCCTAAAGAGATAAGCCACTAAGGTTACCAATCACTACAGTGATGCCTGGGAAAACAATCGATAGTCCGATCCACGTGCAATGGCAGGGTATCTAGGCCGAAATCAACTTGAAAGGCTTCCACTCATCATTGTGGGTATACCTCTCAAGCGACCCCCATAATACGCGCAACCTCTACACCAAGACCAACAAAGCAGGGTGAGTAACTTTTCCAGTCTCAATGCGACCTCGTGATTGACCCTTGTGTTAGAAGTTCTTCCCAGGACAAAAAGTAATAAGTGGATTTAACCGCTCCCTAACTCAAGATTCTATGTTTGTTTGCAATTTTGGAAAGTTATCTTTCACACCTATTCCAAAGCCCTACAACTAATCTAATGTAGGTTTGCTACCAGAAAAGATAAAAAATATCTAATCAGTTTTTATAAGCGCTTTATTTTATGGCTGTTGTTACTCAAGAGGAAAATGGCATGAACAATATGGTGTTTTGACCGACTCGAAAATTATGCAAAGAGATGAATATGCAATCTTTTCATTTCGATGAAAGCTATGCTACGAGAAGGAGAAAACATTTATCATTCCCATATACACAATGTCCCAAAATATATTAAACTCATCAATATCAAGATTCCCAAGAAATGAGAATGCCCCCAATCTAATATAACGCAAGGATGCCCCCAATCTAATATAAAGCAAGAAATTAAATATTTTTGTTTCAAAATTTTCACTAAAAGCAATAATGAACTTTCTTAAAACAAAGAAACCCAAACTAAAAGTTTTCTTTTAAAGCGAACTATTCAAAAGAAATCTCATCTTTCCCTAAACAATTCTAAAGAAAACACACACTTTGTAATTGAAAGACACTCAAAGCAAGAGACTAATCTTTCAAAACCAAACAAAGAAAAGATGGCTAAAAACAACTCAAAGAATGTCAAGTAGATTGTAAACAGATCAATATAGGCTCCAAAAATTCAATCCAGTTGTTCAAATCAAAACTGGGCATCAAAAAATGACAAGACCCAATCCAAAAAAATTTACAAACAAGTTCGTAGGCTAGCAGTATATTACAGTGCGAGAATTAGGTATTCTTGCAGGCTAGACATTGATAGGGTGCGAGAAGTTCGCACTAAACCTAACAGCAGGGTGTGAACATCAATGATTCTCGCAGTCCACGGACAGGTACAATGCGAGAATGTCTGTAATCAAAGAAAATTTTGAAAAAGGACAGGGAATCTAAGTGAACTTCTAGATCCAGAGAGTCTGGATGGATCTCCCACAGACTCAGAGGCCAGAAAACAAGCAATCAAAGCAAGGGAAACTAGACTAACTAGGAAACAATCCGTTCCCCAGTGGAGTCGCCAATTTTGTTATTGGATAAATCCCTAGGTGCAGACACTAACCGATCTCCCTAGATCCACCTAGATCTAGAACAAAGCAAGACAGGACATGACTCTTTCCCTAGGTTTTAACCATTGAATTAACTAGGAGGCAAGAACAAGTAACATACCTTATTATCACTTCCTATGGTCTTTGTTGCTCTCGCTTCGCTCCAGTGCTCTCGTGCAGTCAAGACCAAGACAACACAAACCAACCAAAGTGAAGATAGCACAATCTATTCAACAGTCAACCTATGTATATGATCAAGGAATTATACAATAAAGTGGAAATAGCTTTATGGGAAAGGGACATGCCTCTGTATCATATTAATGGAAAGTAAAGATTACAGCCTGAGCCTTGATGTCACAAAATTCCTTTCGATGGCCTTTGGCTCCGACACACACACTTTCTCAATATTTGCATGAAGAAGATCAAATCCTCTTGATAGACTTGCTGGAGTCTCCAAGCTGTTGTTCAATGCTAAGTCCTTCACACAATTCTTTCACCAATTCTCCAATGAATCTTGCTTAACCTTTTCCATGAGAATTCCCTCAATATATAGGAGAGAATGAAGTAGTTACTTGGATAAGAATGATCCCAAAATATCAGGGAATCCAGTACTAGGATAACCATTCGAATGCCAACCCATCCTTCTAGAAGATTCCCTTCTAGAAACATCAAGAATTCATCTTTTTCCTTGCTTTAAGAAGAGTTCGCACCCTAGTAGTTCAACACAGTGCGATATGTTCGCACCCTGGCTTAAGGCAGCCTGCGAGAATGGGTCATTCTCGCAGCCAAATATACTAGCAGCCTGCGAACTTGCTTCAAAAATGAGTTTTCTTGGAAGAGATGAAAGTAACTTTTCTCAGATAAAAGTTCTTATGAAGAGCCTGAGTACACCATCATCAATACATCATCATGACGACCAAAATCATGGGTAACAGGCATGTGGACCACTTCTAATGGCGATCGTTCTGCAACTTCCCTTGTGTCTATATGAACTGCAGGGGTCGGTGGTCTATGTGAATGACTGTTTTCTTTCCCAAAATGTAATGCTTCCATTGCCGACAACCCTGCACAATGGAATGCATCTCTTTGTCATAAGTGGGATACTTCCGGACTGTGTCGGAAAGTGTCTCACTGTGATATGCCTATGGATGCCCATGTTGAGTAAGGACTGCCCCAATAGCATAGTCAGAGGCATCTTTCTCGCTCTCAAATGGTTTTTTCAATTCTGGTAATGTGAGCACTGGTGCATAGCAGAAGTGATGCTTCAACTCCCTGAATGCCTTCTATTGAGATTCAAACCAAAAGAATTTTTCTTCCACTCCTCCCTTGGTGACTTGATTCAAGGGCCAAGTGATATGAGAGAATCCTAACATGAACCTGCGGTATAAATTGGAAAGACCCAAAAAGTTGCAGAGCTCCGTTAGGGTGGTTGGGGTTGGCCAATCCCGAATGACTGGGATCTTTGTTGGATCCACATGCACCCCTCACTCATCAATAATGTATCCCAGATACTGAACCTAGGTCATGCCAAAAGTGAATTTCTCCAAATTGGCACACAACTTGTGCTTCCACAGTGTTTGGAGGACCTGTTGGATGTGGTAGAGGTGTTCTTCCCAATTCTTGTTGAAGATCAAAATGTCATCCAAGTACACCACTACAAATGAGTTGGTGAATGGCTGCAACATTTCATCCATTGGCCTCATGAAGGTTGCAGGGGCATTCGTCAACCTGAAAGGCATGACCAACCATTCGAAAAGGCCCTCCTTGGATTTGAAGGTAGACTTCCACATGTCAGAGGGTTCGATTGGTACCTAGTGATACCCAGAATTCAAGTCGATCTTGCTGAAATATTTCGCCCCCTTGAGTTGGTCCAAAAGGTCATCAATCTATGGGATTGGGTACCTATTCTGGATAGTGATCTTGTTTAGTGTCTGATAGTCAATGCAGAGTCTCCAAGTCCCATCCTTCTTCTGCACCAACATGATCGGGCTCCCACGGGGCGATGAACTCGGTCATATGTGACCTTTCTACAACCGCTCATGAATCTGCCTATAGATTTTGTCATTCTCCAGAACAGAGCGTCGATAGATTGGTCCATTGGGCAGCAATGCACCTAGGGTCAGATCGATGGGGTGCTTGACCTGGCAGTGTAGAGGCACCCTTGCAGGGGAGGTGAATATGTCCTCATACTCCTCCACGAACTTATCCATCTATTTTTTTCGTGCAGAGGGGCCTTGTCTGGAGGTCATGGCCACAGTCTTCTTCTTTCCCTAAGGGTGGATCATCAAGAAAACAAATTTCCTGGTTTTGGAAATAAGCTTACTGCATTGTTTTGCAGTAACCAAAGAGATGGTGGTAGGCGGTGCTATCTTTGGTATCCTGTATAGCTTATTTCTCAAAGTGATAATAACAACACGAGGCCTAGATTCATACATAGCATGTCACTTCCACAAGTACGGTTGGCCTAATAATACATCAAAAACATCAAGAGGGGCAATGTCACATAATACCTCATCCGTGAAGGGATTGATGTTGTAGGGAAGGCAGCGTTGTTGGATAAAGTGGAGGTCCCTTCCTTGGCGCAACCACCCGATGGTGTATGGTTGTGGGTGTGATGTGGTCGACAAGCCCAACCACTTCACGACCTCTACTGAGATAAGTTTCTTTTGTCTCCCACTGTCAACAATGAACTGCAACAAGGAACCCTTTACCCACATCTTGGAATGGAAGAGACGCTCTACCTCTTCTAGGTCTTCTGGTTCCTCCTTTTGGATCTTCGTGGTGGAAATGGTGGTGTTAGGATCTGCATCGATAATCTGCTTCCCTCTTTCATTTCCCTTGTCGGGTTCTGGTTCAGAGTCGGAGCATGCATTCGATTCAAAAGCCTTCAATCCGATTCTAGTGAATGCTTGGCCTGGCACTCACTTATGTTGTGGGTGGAGCTCTTATTGAACTCACACCACTTCCCCATGTCCGTTTTTGGCTTCGTGGTATTGTTCTTTTCTTGCAGCTTTAGCGGGTTGTCCTAGGCTGCCCCGCCTTGGCTTGGTCCTTTGTTCTATGTTTTGGGGGTACCTTTCCCTTGCTTCTTATTCGCAGACCCAAAGTATCTCTTCTTCTGTTTGAACTTCTACTCAATATTGGCAGCATATCGGTATGTTGCACCAAGCAAGGAGATGTCGAGGAACTCCATTTCCTCTTGAATGTATCTATGCAGAAAACTGTGGTACTTTAACACCAAATGTTTCTCTGAATATTTGATACCCAACTTTGTGCATAGGGTATGAAACAAATTTGTCAGCTCATGCACATCTTGGTCCCTTTGCTGCCACAGAGTATTCCATTGTATGTATTTTTCCTCATAGCTCCCCACAGGATAATATTGTTCCTTGATGGCATCTCGAAAAGAATTCCAAGTGGGTACGACCAAGAACAGAGAGGGTTCCCCCTTGCCCTGTTGCTCCCAGTAGGTTTCCCACCAGTCCTTGACATGCGGGGTGTCTTTGAGGAGTGCAAAATAATCATTTCTCGGGCAGAAAATTCATGAATCGAGAAATATCCTTCTAACAGATTCAACCATCTATCTACGACATCTGCATATATTTGGCCCTCAAATATGGGAATGTCAAAGTTTACTTGTACCTTAAAAGTAGTGGTGCCTCCGGAGTGGCTGTTGGATGTAGATGCACCACCAGTGGGCATCCATTGAAGGATCTGGGAAAAGTTGTCCATCATCATGTTCCTTTGTTTCTCGAGAGCCTCCTCGAGCAACATTTTGATTGGATATCCTACTCCCTCATCTTTCTTTTCTTACCCCATGGTCGGTCGTTGGGGTTTGCAAGGCCGATCTTGCAAAGGTTCAACCAGATCGAGCCCTAACTCCTTATACCCCAACCTCGTTGGGGACATGCAAAGAAGGATCGAGAACAAGCAGACCGCTCTGATACCACTGATCCGAATTTATGTAGGAACACAATGAAATACAGAAATACACATAAACGTGGAGATGCAGCGGAAATAAGACTTCATTTCATTAACAACAAATGGTTGAAATATGCTTACAAACAAAATGGAAATAAACTAGCTAGGGCATTGGTAGCTTATCTCTGAGAAGAGATGTGGCAGCTACTGGCCTCTGAACTCTGTTAAAATCAGGCTCGAAGGCCTATTATTATTGAGAAACAATGGAAAGCCCTAAACATCCAAAGACGTAACCTTATGATATGAAACACCAAGACTATGGGCCCTGTTTGGGTAAATTGCTACATCAACTTCCCCGGGACGTAACTTTGGCATACAATCTACGTTTGATGCACTCAATACCTCCTTAGAAATATCTATCTGAGGACTGCAAATTTTGGGTGAGAAACATCCGACAACGTTCCATGTTGCTCCTCGTTTTCTCAAAAAACGTCGTTTAGGGCCTCGAAACGGCTCCAGAAGTTCAGGACCCAAAAAACCTCTAAAAATAGTAAACTGTGTGGAAACTAAAAAACTGAAAGAAGCAATGGTGGGGGTCCAAGTGGAATAGGTGGGTGGCCACCAATATCCACCTAGATTAGGGATGGAAGGAAAGGATAGCTTGAAGGTTGGGGTGTATCGGGGGTGTCTCAACTGCTTGAATGGAATGGAGTTGGGAAATGATGCAAGAATGACCTTTTTTGAGTAACTTTTCCATGCGATGGGAACTTATGATCTCCAGAGACCTTAATTTAATGCCTTGGAAATTATACTATTTTCCTTCATATTGGAACTGCATGGTTAAATCCTTAAAATACATGGTTATGGGTCCAAGAGTGCATAACCATTCAGCACCAAGCACAATGTTGCAACCACCCATGTCAACAGAAAACATGTGAGATTTCAGGTTATACTGACCAATTTTTAGGCAAGCATTTTCACAACTCCCCCCACATTTCATGGAACCACCATTGGCAATCATAATTCAAAAATTGTTGACAACACAAATATAGCAATTGACTTCTTGAGAAATGCAACGATGAATGAAATTATGAGTGCTCCCATTGTCAACTAGGATGATGAATTTCCTATGGTTATTGTAACCAATGAATTTGAGGGTTTGGGGAGTAGAAAAACCAGTGAGAGAATTCAATGAGATCAGTGGTTAAACTTTGGGAGGATCAGATGGAAGAGAAATATTATATGTTTGGGGTAGTTGTTGGCCCTTGACCAAGTTTTGAGGATTCTTGGTCATGTTTGACCTAATTTTGGGACTTCGACAGGCTGTCGAAGGCAGAGTGCAAGATGAAGAAAATACCGCGGTATATCAGCCCCTTTTAGGGCCCCTTTTGGGATTCAGTATTGTGTAATGGGTATGGGATGTTGGCTTATGGGTTTACCCATGTTTAGGCCTTTTTTGTAATGTATAAATAAGTAGCTAGGTGATGTAAAGGAGAGACCTAGTAGGCCAGTATGCTAAGTGCTAGAGTTGGATATATGTGATCAAGAGTTGTAAGTGCTTTGTGCATACTGTGTGAGGCTTGTAAGGCTAGTCCAAGTAACTGTAAGAGACTGTGTGAAGGCTCGGTGCTATACCCTATCTGGAAGAAGGAGGATATGGCGGAGTGCATGCAGATCTCCTGTCTTTTGCGGAGTAGAACTTGGATGCTATGTGCCTGTAAGAAGCTTGACCAAAGATAATAAATAAGAAAAGAGTTGGTGGACATAGCCCCAGGGTGGGGGTGAACCACGTACATGTTGTGTTGCTATGCTTTGTGCGATGTATTGATGTGTTTATTTGTTTACTTGCTTATCACTTTAATATAAATGAATGATAGATAGATATGTTGATGCTTAGTGCTTAATAATATGGATGGATGTTAGATCTGACTTATGTACGTATGCTTAGTGCTTAAGTACCTTAGTTCTGGATGAATATTGTGATACTCTGTAATTAAGGTTTAACTGAGTTGTAACTAAGACTGGATATTGATGAATGGTAACTGTCGAGTGCTATGTTAAGTGTTAGAATCACATATTTGTGTCCCAACTAAGGTTGCAGACATCTGAGTCCTACAACCACCCCTGCCTCTACCTCGGGTGAGACTTCATCTGCTTCGCAGGTATTTCCGAAAGGGCCGGTAGTTAGGGTTTTGTTGGTGCGTTGTTGTAGCATTGAATCCTGGGTCTACCCATGTGCCAACAAATGGTTCTATTGCCGAGATCTGAAACTGTGATTGTTGGGAACTGAGGAAAAATAAGCTTTGTGCAAAGATCTGACCTGAAATTGTGAAAGCTCTGTGCGTAGATATATCGCTCAAGTGCGTAGTATTCTACATGATCTGTGAATCTCTATGCTAAGAAAAGAAGTCCGATCTGAAGAAAAGAGGTAAGATCTGAACGCTTTGTGCCGTGATAGAGGTAAGCATAGTGAAAATTTTTAGATCTGGAAGATTTGTGTTCTACTGAAGATAAGATTAGTGGAATTTATTGTTTCTAAATTATGGATCTAGGTATGTTTGATAAGATTTGTCCTAGATTGAAAAATAGGGCATTGATAGAAGAAAGAAGATGTGATATAAGTAGATCTGATAAGAATAGTGAAAGATATATTATACCTATGCATAGAGAGAATGTTTGGACTAACAAATGGATGCAGGATCCTAGAAAGAATTTTTTGCAGGTTAGCTACCATGATTCTAGCACGCAGTACATGAGAGGCTGGGGATAATTTAAGAAAAAGAGGGGATTAACCCTTTGTTACAATTGCAGAAAACCAGGACATCTTGCTAAGGAATGCCCTGGAAGAAGACCTAGTTGCCTCTGTTGCAAAGCTATGGACCATGAAGTTTTGGATTTCCCTAGAATGATTGCTAAGGTTGAAAGGATGAATATGAACCAAAAAAACCTTAAGGAAGATCCAAAAACTGAAACCATGACAGAACCCCAGAAAGAATCAGAAAAAGTATTGCTACAAATGAAAGAAACCTTGAATGACCACCGACATATCAACCTATCAGAGATATTCAAAGAAAAAAAGTGCATTGAAACAAGAATAGGAGACTTCGACATTGACTGTGTTCTAGATGAGGAAACACAAGTGAATATCATGACAAAAAGAACTTGGGAAATTTTAGGGGAGCCTGCTATGGTTCCTTCATTGAGAGGAATAGGATTATTCAAAGGAAAGTTGATAACCCTATGTGGAAGACTTACCAAGATATCTATGAGTGTTTATGGAACTTCGATGGAGGAAGAATTTGAAGTTGTTAAATTTATTGAGAACAACGCTCCATTTGCTATGTTACTAGGAAAACCTTGGATTGAAGGAGATCAAGCTAGAAGGATAGAAGAAGAAGTATTAGAACAAAAGAAGCAAGAGTTGAAAGATTTCATGACTAGGAGGATCGCACACTTGATTGAAGAACAGGAGAACCAAGGAAAGATATTTAAAACCGGAGACTTGGATGTCGAAGTGGGAAGAACACTAGAAGACCCACAGAACACTGAAGTACCTATTCCAGATACAGATGAAGTATTACCCCTGATTTCTAGGAAAGAATCTTACCAGCGCGAAGTTACTCTGCCAAAAGAATATAAGAATAAGAATGGAAAAAGGAATACCAAGAAAAAGCTCACTGGAAAGAAGGCCCAAAAGCTAAGTAATAAGAGAGCTAATATCGAAAAGTTACAGAAGATTCTAGAGGGAACTTCGTAGAAGGAAAATTTGCAAAATTGGAACTTCACTGGGATATCAGAACTGCATCACATGGCACTTTGCCATGGCGAAGCAATATAGCTTTTGGAAATAGTATAACCGTTAGACCGAAAGATTGAATGGGTAGAAAGGCATTTATGGTCAGAAATTTCGCCACCAGACCGTTGGGATCGTGCCATAACAGACAAAACTAAGTTAATGAAGGCTTTTCACTTGTTGCAAGAGATTCGTTGCCAAGTTATCTATTTATCCTGTCGCACCACTCAACAAGAACACTTTTTCCAACCATGACTATCTAAGCTCGCAGAATAGTTGATTTCACACAATGATCATCATGCTATTGCCATTTATCCCATTACATTGAGTAGTTACTCTTCGAACCCAAGATACTCAACCACAAGCGTGTATGTTCGAAGAACTTAGCGCATTCGAAGAGTCTGTGAAGGAAGTACTCATTGACCTCATGACTAAGAGAGTCATGTCTGAAAGAGTGATGTCTATGGGTGTGCAAGCATCATCGACGAGAGGAGTGAAAGCCTCTCTGTCGACTTCTCGCGGAGCCGGACCATCCTGACCATCAGCGGAAAAGAGAACCAAACATAGATATGACCTAGAAAACACGAAGCTGATCCCGACCATAGTACCCGACTACATCCTGCCTCTGGCCAGCGCAGTGAGTCATGAGAGTGTGCCAAGAGATTTCAAGTACACCATGGTTATTGCACACCTCCCGAAGGGGATACACGCAGTTCGAGCGCAACAGGACAAGATCGCAGCGTTCAAGTTCAGTGACTTCAACCTCGGAGATCGCAAGAACTATAGTATGCTCGCCCCGTATAAAGACCTGACCAGGACGAAGGGGAAGAACTCAAAGATAATCCCCCAACCATGGACGATGAACCTTGCGCAGTCCACCTTGTTAAAAGTAATGAAAATCCCACACTTCAGAAGGCACCAGGAAGTCAACGCCTGTGTCAAGCTACTCCTTTCATGTTACCATAGTAGCTACTTATGGATAGACCACCGTATCATAGTTGATCCAACGTTAATCCATAAGATCATGGGATTAAGTATGCAAGGACCCGACCCGCAGGAGTTCTATCCAGGAAAAGCTACAAATCGCGCACTAGCACAGAAGATCAAGGATACATACGGTGATGTTGAAAAGGGGATGCGAGGCTACAAGGTAGCCTCCATTCAGAATGGCGCAGTGCGCCTAGCCTTCCAGTTAATAGCCGAAAAGTTAGTAAATAAGAAAAACCTACGCAGGTCACAGGCTTTGTCATTGACCTCGTAGGGAAGTGCGTGGAAGGTCTACAGATGAACTGGGTGAAGTACCTAGTTAATCAGTTGGAACTAGACTGTCGTGAAGTACAGGATCGGGGCTACAAGTTTCACTTTATCTGGCTCCTGATCCTCATCGCCTTTGTTTCCTGGGAGATGTCGGAAGGTGCGACCTTCCCGGATATTGAACCATTCGAGCCACTTGCTGCGAAGTTCACCACACTCTGGTACTCGAGTGATATGAACAAACAGTGGCAGTCAAATGTTGTTTTTCACACATATTACCTTCAGTTGAAGAGAGACATCGAAGCTGAACCTCACATGACTCCGAACACCCTACAGATGTTCTGACCCCTGATGAAGTTCTGCGCATATCGACACTTCATCTACCTTACAACATGAGCCGATGAACATAAGGAGCATCTTCAGTCGTACTACAAACTCATGGAAGAGGACCTTGAGGAGATCACTAAGGACTAGTCGGCAGACCTCCTTATTCTGGCAAACCCTACAGATATGTTTGACCTTGACAGCCCAGAGACCACACACAAAGAACATGATACACCTGGATCTAGCAGAACGAAGAAGACTGAAGAGGTCCAATATTTAAGCAACGCCTGAGGAAAGACTGCTTCAATATCACCTGATCGAGGGGGTGATGACGAAGTAGAAGAAATAAATGGCAAAGGAGTTGAACAGAAGCTAGGCGAAGTAACACCACCCAGAGACGAGGTTGACCCCTTGAAGAAGAGCAAGGTTTCTCCCCTGAAACCTTCTTCCCGGAAGAAATTGAAAGCCACTGTGACCAAGATGAAGACTGTGCTCACTATCGATGATTTTAACTTCATCATAGCAGCCCTAAACGATGCTTCACTGGAAATCATGGAGAAACAAGAAGAAAGGAAATGTACGACAGAATTAAGGTCGAATTCCGAGGGGTACAGTAGGCCCTTTAGTCCAACCACGCAGTGTCCACTGCGCCCCTGTCATCAGGAGAACCAGAGTTGGGAGATGAGCCATCCCAACTCCGTCGACTAGATGATGTGGTCGAAGCTCGCCTTCATTGCACTCAATAAGAAACAGAACAAGCCACCTAGGCCTTGAAGCAAGTGCAAGGCGTAATCATAGAACAACACAGAGTTTATAAATATGAGAAGGTTGCTCTCCAAGAAAATTTTGAAGAAGAGAAATCCCAGATGCAACAAGAAAAAGAACAATTGCTCGCAGAGCAACTCGAAGTGAAAGAAGCAGTCAACAGAGCCCTCCACTCTATGACAGGACTAGAACCACAAGCAGAAGACTAAGTCATGCATCACGTAGAGCAGCTCGAAGAAGCTATCCAACAGCTACATCAATGAATATCAAACTTAGAGCTCTGCACCATACCCGACACCCCGCAGGATGTAAGGGACCAAAGAGAAGCAACTGCTTGAAGCACAATTGAAAGAATCGAAGTCTTTGCCATTGTATGCAAGCAACTAAGTGATCGCAGTGCCCAGACATATGAGTGACTCAATGAGAATCCAGAATTGAAGGAACTGGACTCATAGCTACAGGAAGCGAAGCAGCAAGCAGAGAAAATACATGTGCAGTTGAAGCCCCTGTCAGTTGTGGAAAGAATGAAGCGATCCCAAGAGCAACACACTGCCAAGCAGTAGGTCCACACTATTCAGAGCAGAGTTATGGAAGTAACTCAGAGGCTCCAACCTATACAGGATGAGGCTTACCAACTGTTCATAGAGATCGAAGGTCGAGGAGCGGAACTGGAGCAAGTCGTCACCACAGTTGAACAGCTCCTAGAGGGACCTATCAACGAAGCAGTCATACAAGAGTCCGTTGAATAGGAGGTTGTGGCATAGCAACAAGTCGAAGCCACTCGAGCCAAGCTCGAGGCTTTTGAATCAGAACTAGTCAGATCAGAGTGACTCGGGATGAGTCACAGGTGAGTGTTTGGGGCATGTTGACCCTTGACCAAGTTTTGAGGATTCTTGGTCATGATTGACCTAATTTTGGGACTTCGACGGGCTGTCGAAGGCGAAGCGCAAGACGAAGCGGATGTCGCGGGATATCGGCCCCTTTTAGGGCCCTTTTTGGGATTCAAGATTATGTAATGGGTATGGGATGTCGACCCATAGGTTTACCCATGTTTAGGCCTATTTTGCGATGTATAAATAAGTAGCTAGGCGATGTAAAGGAGAGACCTAGTAGGCCAGTATGCTAAGTGTTAGAGTTGGATCTCTGTGATCAAGAGTTGTAAGTGCTTTTTGCATACTGTGTGAGGCTTGCAAGTCTAGTGAAAGTAACTGTAAGAGATTGTGTGAAGGCTTGGTGTTGTACCCTAGCTAGAAGAAGGAGGATCCGGTGGAGTGCGCGCAGATCTCCTGTCTTCTGCGAAGTAGAACTTGGATGCTATGTGCCTATAAGAAGCTTGACCAAAGATAATAAAGAAGAAAAGAGTTGGTGGACATAGCCCCAGGGTGTGCGTGAGCCACGTACATGTTGTGTTGCTATGATTTGTGCGATGTATTGATGTGTTTATGTGTTTACTTTCGTAGTGCTTTAATATAAACGAATGATAGATAGATCTGTTGATGCTTAGTGCTTAATAATATGGATGGATGTTAGATCTGACTTATGTACATATGCTTAGTTCTTAAGTACCTTAGATCTGAATGAATATTGTGATACTCCGTAATTAGGGTTTAACTGTGTTGTAACTAAGACTGGATATTGATGAATGTTAACTGCTGAGTGCTCTATTAAGTGTTAGAATCACAGATTTGTATCCCAGCTAAGGTTGCAGACATCTGAGTCCTGCAACCACCCCTGCTTCTACCTCGGGTGAGACTTCATCTGCTTCACAGGTGTTATCGAAAGGGCTAGTAGTTAGGGTTTTGTTGTTGTGTTGTTGTAGCATTGAACCCTGGGTCTGCGCCTGTGCCAATAGTAGCTCGTCTTCAAGAGAAACCTCGCCATCTTCATCAGAAACATCCTCTAAAATGGCCATAAGAAGTTTATGCTCTTTACACTTGTGCCCTGGAAAGTATTTGTCATCACAATTATAGCAAAGACTCTTGAGTTGGTGTTCAACCATTTCCTCCCGTGTTAATTTTTGGACCTTGAGAGGAGTGGCCTAAGGGGCAGGGGTGGTGGGTTTAGGGTGGGAAACAAAAGCGGGTTTTCTTCTTTGGGCCAATATGATCTGGTGTGCCTCCTTAGCACGTTTAGTTGCTTCCAACCAAGTTTGGGGGCGAGCCATTGTGACCTGACCTCATATTTCATTCTTGAGGCCACTGATAAAACATTCCCTGAAAAAAGTATCTATCATGCCCTCTGTTCGAAAATCCAAGAGCTCAAGGAAGCAATAAAATATTCCATTGTTTCAGATTGTTTCAACTTGGTCAGACATCCTAAATGGTGGGTGTCTGTGCCAAATTGTTCATACATCTCAGCAACAAAATGTGACCACGAAACATACCCTTGATGTGCATTTCTATGCCATTTCCACCAATGCCATCATTATGGATCCAAATAGATAATTCTGTAACAAATCTTGGTCAACTCATCAATAATGCCATGCAGGGAGAAATAGTGTTCCATTTGAATGACCCAGGATGTTAGATCCAAGCCATCAAATTTGTTCACCTCAACTCTGGGAAGATGGGGGTCACGAGGTAGGGAGTTGGAATGAGAGTGCATAGGCCAGCTGGAGTCAACATCTTCAGTATAGAGAGGTGGTTTAGAGGAGGAAGGACCCTAGAATTTGTTCATGAATTGTTGGAGAGTGGAATTGACTTCAACAATTTGGCTACCTAGTTGCTCCTAGATGTAATCCATTTTGGCATGAATGGAAAAAATGTCAATATTCACTTGGGCCTGAAGGGAAGTAAGGTCATTATTTAGTTTATAATTGGTTTCTTCTTGGTGGGTGGGATCCATGAGGGGAAGAGGGGTGGGTCCACAGACAAAAAATAGATAAGTGATATATAACACTACAATAAGGGAAATGAGAGAAAACCAATGGGATAAGTGGAAAATAAAGTTGTTGGGAGGGGTATGGGTCCACGGGGTTAAAAAAAAGGGTTAAAATAATAGGTATCAAAACGATCAGGATGAAAAGGGGAATCCAATGAGATAGGTATCAAATAAGGGTGTGTGCATGACCTAGACTATTTTTTTAATTCCTGTGGATTTATACTCCGACCTGAATAATACTGCATTATCAAAATGCCCAAATTATTAACAAGAAAAAATGTGTAGTAATATTGCAACCAGAATGTAGGAGGCAAGGTTGAGCAACCAAAATATGCTTTATGTTCCTTGTCTGGTATGTTCCTCCTGGGTTAAGGTTTGTAGGGTGCCTATGGACAAGGGTTTACCCTGTGCTATAACTCTTTGATATACATGCGGGGTCAAACAATAGTACTCGGCCCAATATCTCAGGGAACCAACTAAGGAGGCTCAATCATACCCTTAGATGTACTACATGATTACCTAGATACTAGAGTGTATCTTCCTGAGTGTTGTTCTCGGTGGCACTATACTAGTGAGGAGACCAATCCGTTGATCTAGGGTTGGTTTCAAGAGACCTAGGGGACTCCTTATATACTTGTTGGTACGTGGGAGTGATGTTCATGTACAGGTTTTGTCTAATGTGGTACTACTCGAGGGGTACCAACATGGGTTACAGAGGTTTCCAACAAGGAAAAACCGTTTGGTTTCTAGGAAACCTCGTGAAATCGTTTGTATCCCCTGCATATAGTCTTCACCACCGCAGTTTTAGCCATTGAACGACAAATCTTTTTGCTTTAAAGATGTCGACGGTATAGATCTCTACCATGGAAAAAACATTACCCACAATTCTTGCCAAGGAAAGTGCTATGATACCACTTGTAAGGTACCAGATGTAATATAATATGCAGAAATGGGAATATTCAGCAAATATCAATGGAACAGCAAAATATTGAGAAGAGAAATACAAGAAATAATATCTTTATTCAAAGAAATCAATGTTCACTTTCATCTTCGAGGGAGAAACCTCCAAGAAAGCAAAGTTCTATTATAGTAATTCTCAAGAAAAGCTTTCTCATGCCTCCTACTCATATTTATACTAATTCCATCTTCTAAAGAACATTCTAGAGGAAGATATTTCTAGAAGCATAAGCTTCTATTAGGTCTTCTTACATTGACTTCTTCACATTTATTAAATAGGCCTTACTAACTAATGTTGGCCTTTATTACATGGAAATATATTTAGGCCTTATTCACTAATGTCAGCCTTTATTACATGGAAAATATATTATTCTATCTACGTGAGGGGTTAGGTCCCTAACACCTGGACCATGACATGGACCTGGACCTAAACTTAAACCATGACCTAGACCTATACCTACACCTACCCCTACACCATGACCATGACCTAGACCATGGCAAGACAAGGCATGGAAATGAAAGACAAGCCAAGGCAAGGCATGGCAAGACAATGAAACACAAGGCAAGGCAAGGCAATGCTATACATGGAAAGGAAGGCAAGGAAAAACATGGCATGGAAATTCAAGGCAAGGCAAGGTTAGACATGGCAAGGAAAGGTCTAGGTCTAGGTATGACAAGGCAAGGAAAGACATGGAAAAGAAAGGCATGACATGGCATGACAATGCAATGCATGACAAGGCAAGTTCTAGGTATAGGTCTAGGTATGGCAAGGAAAGGCAATGCAACGAAAGGTCTAGGTCTAAGTCTAGGTATAGGTAAGGCAAGGCAAGGAAATTCTAGACATGACAAGGCAAGGCAAGGCAAGGCATGACAAGGAAAAGCATGGCATGGCAAGTCAATGAAATACAATGCAAGGCTAGACATTGTGTTCCTGCTCACCCAGTCGCCACTTTATCATCCACCAACTTTGCGCACTCACCCATGTATAATGTAAGTTTGCTAGCAAATGGGCATTACTTTGTCTTAGATAGTCATAATCCTTTTTGAATTAGAACAAAAGTTTCCCATAACATTCCTCATATAACATCCAAATACATATTTGAAAAGTAGTTGGCCTTATGAGGCTAGCATTTCCGCCTTCTTTTAGAGATGAACAATTATCTTTCATTTTATAAAATTCTATGTTTTACCATTTTAATAGCTTTTTCATACAATTCATTTAGGATTACAAACTAATTGATCTTTTAAGCAATCACAAAAGGAATTAATTGCAAATTCAATATATCTAGTTGATTAGAAAGACATAACACTAATTGGAGAAATTTGGTTTTGGTATTTTGAAAACTCACATGCAATAGTATCTACATAAATATGTGGCAATAATAAATTTAAACCTAAAACATAAGAGGGAAATTCCATAACCTGTAATTGGTGATCCAAAATGTCATGATGTTATAAATAAGTTGATACATATCTTTCCTTCAATAGAGTCCGACTTGATTTATTGATTTCTTTTTATAAAGAAATTCAATAGAGTTTGAGTTGATTTCTTTCTTAAATTAATTGCAATGTTCCATCTTAATTTCTTAGATAAAATGTAAATATAATTTAAATAATATGTTTTTTTATTTATATGAATTGAAAAAATCAATCTATGTTTTTTTATGATTAATAAATTTTTAACATATAAATTATTTATATGAATTGAAAAAATCAATCTATATTTTTTTTTATGATTAATAAATTTTTAACATATAAATTATTTATTGTTAAAAAATTATTATAAATTTATATAAATTATTTTGAATTAAAAAGAATTATTGAAATTTTATAATTTTATTTTTATTATTACAATTTTATTAAAAAAATATAATTAGATTACCATTTTACTTTTATTTTTTATAATTTAAATTATTTTACATAAATAAATTTATGAGAAAATTTGTATTGAATATTTAAAATTTATCAAAATTATATATATATATAATAAATACAATATCATAAATCCAATATATTAATGAATTAAAATCTAAAAATAAAGTACTCTTTTTAAAATAGTATAAACTTTAAAGATGTAATTATTAGATAAAATATTATTTTTTAACTCGTAAATTATGTGTACTCGTAATTTGGCAAAGACTAAAACCTCTAAAAACACTTTAAAATGAGGAATAAAGAAATATTTAAATAAGAAATAGAGTAGCTTTTTATAAAATGTTATTATCACTTTTCTTTCCATACATAAATAAAAGTCTCTATCTGATCTTCTCAAATTCTAATCTTCAATTAGGAATTATCCTCCTGCCTTCCACCATTATCAATAGAGTTGGTCTGTCCATTGATTATTGTTGTTCTCCAGAATCGCAGCCCTAGTAACTCCCATCTGTGATTTCCATTTCCGTGAGTCATGGCTCAACCCCCCAGAAATCTGCTGATTATTCTGCTCTTCGTCACATCTTCACTGATCCATTTCTCCTCATCCTCTTTGAATAATAGTATCAATAATGGTGGAGTTAAGGCCGCCTATTGGCCATCACACAGTATTTTGCCTCCATCCTCCATCAACACAGACCTCTTCACGCATACCTTCTACGCTTTCGCGCACTTAAACAACCAGACATTCGAGGTGGAAGTGCCTTCCACTGACGACCCAGAAGAATTCACCTCAACTCTGCTCATGAAAAAACCCTCTCTCAAGACACTCCTTTCTATCGGCGGCGGGGGATCGAATACCACTGCCTTCGCTTTAATGGCCAGCAACGCCTCCCACCGCAAGGTGTTCATAAATTCAGCAATCGCCCTCGCCAGGAAATACGGTTTTCACGGCCTCGATCTCGATTGGGAATTTCCCAAAGACGCTGTCGAGATGGAGAACTTAGGCACTCTGTTCGCTGAGTGGAGGCATGCCATTGACTTGGAAGCCACGGCTTCGGGTCGCCCTCGGATCCTTCTCACCGCAGCCGTGTATTTTGCACAGTACTTCTTCCTTCGGGGTGAGAAGAGGGCGTACCCGGCGACCTCAATTGCCCGAAATTTGGACTGGGTGAACGTCATGTGCTACGACTATCACGGCTCCTGGAACATCTCCGCCACCGGAGCTCATGCGGCCCTGTATGACCCGTCCTCCAACATCAGCACCAGCTTCGGAATTGGATCGTGGCTCCACTCTGGGGTTCCCCCCGACAACATTGTCATGGGAATGCCGCTCTACGGGCGTTCCTGGATACTGAAAAGCCTAGAGGAGACAGGGATTGGAGCCCCCGCCGTGGCTGCCGGTCCCAAGCAAACCCTGAGCAAAGAAAAGGGGGTGATGTTCTTCTCCGAGATCAGAGACTTGATAAATCAGAAGAACGCAACAGAGGTCATCGACAAGGATACCGTGTCGGCCTACTCCTACTCCTCAGACATGATCTGGGTTGGTTACGACAACCAAGACTCCGTCGCAACAAAGGTTTCGTTCGCCAAAGAGAGGCGTCTATTGGGTTATTTCTTCTGGGCTATCAGTCAAGATAGCAACTGGATGCTTTCCACCCAAGGTAAATCTCAGAACTGAAATCACTCTCTTGTTAAAATTGAATCTGAGTTGAACTTGACTGCTTGTTTTTATTTTAATTTGCCCTTATCTTGGTGGTGCAGCTTCGGAGTCATGGGAACAAGTACAATGAAATGTTGTAGGGCTGCAGTTCAGTTAACTTCGACCCCGATCCAACTGAAGGATAAGTTTGATACTCAATTGAGCAATACCGATCTTGTCTTCTTCAATTGCATATTCACTTAATTGCATTGAGTTGTTTACAGATCGAGTGAATTACTTTGCTTTGTAATAAAAGCATGCAGCAAGTTCCATTTCCAATTTTAGATAATTGTTGATAATTTCTATGCACTCCATTTCGATAACTTGGTGTAATATTTTGTAAAGAATAATAAGAAAGACAGTAGATTTCTCCGATGATTACTGCAGCAGAAGACTTGACTATCCTGTAACCATTTGATCTGTTATTGAATGACCTGTTTCTCAATCCTCTGTTTTGTACTCTGTTTTGCTGTAAACTATGTTAAGAACAGCAGAAATTAACCTTCAATCGGCATCAGAGTAGCAGGTTACTGATCAGCGGGAGTTAGTAGATTTTTCTGTCAGGAAAAACCACTGTTCCAGCAGTTTGCAATACAATGAAAAGATTCATAAGAAGCCTGTTTGCAGATCCAGCTGTTGGACAAGTTTCAGAAGGTGAATAGCTCAAAGTTAAAGGAGTCATGGCCACCAACAACATAACATCAACCTTACTCAGCCTCAGATCACTCAGAGTTTAAGGGGAGAACTATGCATTTTGGAGCATTAAAATGAAGATTCTATTCTGCTCTCGGGGTTTATGGGATCTAGTGGACATTAAATGCCCTTTGCCCGCTGACCAAGCCACTTAAAATACATAAGCAGCCATGCAAGTGTCAATTTTACTGAGAATTGCAGCAGCGACCAAGTCAAAAGAAACCTGGGATATCTTGCAAAGTGCATATCAAGGAACAAATAAGGGAAAGGTGCTATGCTATGAAAATTGAAATCTTTCCAAAGAGAAGATGGTCGAAACTGTGTTAAGAAGTTTGTCTTTTTGATTCCGTTGTGATTGCAATTATTCTTATATTTGATTATTGATATTGAACTATCACTTTGAAAATTAAAACAAATTCTTAATGGTGGATAATTAAAACAAAGTCTTAGTGGTGGATAATACTTTCCATTGAAGAGCTCGTGGAGTGCAACGAATTAATATGTCAACAAATCACATTTCTCTTGAATGCATTTCAATAAGAAGGCATCATTGATAATACAAAGAAAAAGGAATTTCCTCAATCTCTCGAGGAGAATCTTTAGAGGCTGAGGCAACGGAAGAAGGTCCATCAGAGGGGCATTATTGATGATATATAAAACAAAGAATTTTAGCAATGAAGAGAATTTTCATCAAATAAAGGTCTAGGTAGAGGAAGAAGTCCCATAAGAAGCTTAGGTACAGTTGGAATGTAGAATTAAGAGATTTGAAATGAACAAAATAGCTCTAATTT
>JASDQU010100590.1:38773-50518 GCA_032191745.1 Picea mariana | reverse complement strand
GTGCTAAAATATACAACAAAAAAACGAGCGGGCATTTCAGTCGTTATTTCCTCCATAGAGAAAAATCTTCACAAAATATAAATGTAGATGTTTGCATTTGCATTTTGTAGATTAAATTTTTTGTCGGTGTATTTTACGTAAACAATGCATCGATGCACTAAAGCCTGTATAACGCACCAAAAAAGTAAGTTACAAAAATAAAAACAAAGCGTGTGTTTATCATCAAATTAGTGGGAAATTCATTTTTTCTAAATGTATGTGTTTATAAATGAAAACTCTATTCATTCTTTCATTTTTTTTGCCAAAATTTAAAGGGAAGATTTCTACAATAGAGATTTACTAACAAAGACTTTGGGTGGGTGGATTTTTTTGAAGAGCCAAATTCGAAAGGGATCACTATAGGTCACATACAAATCTGTAGAGGAGAAATTTCAGGCATGTTATTTCATTCTATTAATCATCTTAATCTTTCCCTTATTTGATTCAAGCAATTTTTAGTTCATTCTAAAATAAAATAAAAAGGGTTTCATAGTTACATTTTGTATTGGAAGCCCTAGCTTCTATGATGTTTATCTTTCTTGCTCTCTCTATATTTCACAATGAGAATTGTTTTTAAGAAGTAGATTTTTATATGGTTTCTTTACTTATGTATGGGGCGTTTGGTATCCATTGCGATGGGACCACTCATTGCATTGGATCCCAAATTGACCTATTGTTGTCAGTTTTATTTTTAAACACCTTTGCAGTTAGCGGTGTGAAGTGTATAGAGATAGAGCATGGATGTTCATGTGTATGTCAACAACACTGCTGGATTTAAAATGTAAATAATTTTATTTTTAAAAACGTCTTCGTCGTTAGCGGTGTGCATTGTATAGGTATAGAGAACCAGTATGCATGTTCATATCAAGAACACCACTAAGTTTAAACTGGAATTAATATTTCTTTTAATATCGAAATAGTCATGTTTTAAATTTGTTCACGAGTCAACTGTGCACAATAAACAATACTTAGACATCGATGATTCTATTAATTTATAAAGCACCGCATGAATACAACAATTTGTAAACAAACATTTTCAATTTTGTGAGGGCACTGTTATCATATACTGGTGTGTATTCATATGATTAATGCATGAATGTGTTCCAATTTATTATACACACCAATATCTTGTTTTTTAAAAAAATAAAATTGTAATTTTCATATATGATGATTCCTAGTTTTTCTTTTTTCATGGAGGTTATAAATATTCCAAGGGACAAATGAGGGGAAAACCAATACATGCTAGTAGGGATGTCCAAAACAATGTAGAACAAGATGGTAAAATAAATAAACATAATTGCATCGAAGGAGGATCCATCCCAACGACAATGTGTATCATAGGTATGTAATCATTCATTTATTATTTTATGTACATCAAATTCAATTATCAGATGAAATACTAATTTTCAATTGTTTTGTTGTAGAAAAGAAAAAAAATGGAATCCATTCAGCACATAAGATAGGACGATGAAGAATAAAATGGTTGATTGCAAACTTTGTGAGTACTTACATTTTCATCCTTACTTAATATTTCATGTTTGTTATAATATTTATATTTAAGTAATTAATTTACACTTGTCCATGGATGTCTACTAATAGGTGCTAACATACAAATAGGAGCCAACTGATGAATTGATAGAAATTGGGTTAAGTATGGGTTGTGAGTATATGTTAAAGTATCAAAGTTTAATTGAACAATTTGTAAGTAGCTATGTTATTTAACTTCCATTGTTTTATAATTAATGGAACAACAAGAAACCTTTACATTAATTATTTCAATTGTGCTTTGTTGTGGCATATTGAACATGTAGGAAACAAAGTATGGAGTGAAACCAACATAAGATATTTTGAGAGAAGGCATGAAGCACGGCTTCGAAAGAATGTGTATTTTTAATGAAAGACTTGTTTCTATGGTGCATTTTTTTTATTTATGCAACCATGTATATTCTACTATATATACATGTTGATATACTTATTAGACTTTGTTTCTATGTTTGTAGATGGAAGATGAAAACATGGAACATAAAAAACAAGTCGATCAAGAAAACACTAGGTTAAATAATCAAAGTACAATACCACCTACAAATGATGAAGACATGAGGCATCCACACAGCTCAAGCGATGACATCAGTTCAAGTGATGAATGTCAATCAATATAATTGAATGTTAATACAAATTGTATGTTTTGGAATATTTATCTATGAAAATCAAGGATTTTGTTTAATGTACTCGACATAATGTCCCAATTGCATAAGGACATGTTACAATAAGTGTAACAATTACACATCGGTTGCATTTTGATTACTGTGGACCTTTACGTTGTCCCATTTTGTATGACAATTGGCCTCTTATTCATATACAATAAAATGGGTTTCTTGTTTTATTGCATTGTCGAATGTTGTAAGATGTTGTGTTGTTGATTAATAGATATGTAGATGATTTACATTGTTACAAATAACAAAGGTGTAATCCATTGTATAACACATCAATGCAATCATTATATCAAAATGCAATAAAAAAAATACAAAAAACAATATTATTATTAAAAATATTTGGTAAAAAAAAAATTATTTAAAATATATACATATTGGTGCATTGTATTCTTATGAACTCACTAAATGATGTGTGTTGTAAGGCCTTCCATGACACCCACCAAGCGTGTGTGCTCCTTGACAATATTTGGAGATGAGTTGGGTAGAAAGCACAAGGATGATGTGATCGGTTGGGCAAGTACTTGTCTTGTGGCATGCACCCTACTTCCCTTGCGATGGATGATGGAGACTTGGGTTGCATTTGGGAAAGGACAGGGCAACTTGGGTGCATGTCCAATGAGTGGATCTGCCTACACTTAACAGCGTGGGTGCGTTGGAGAGGTTGGATTACCCCATCAACACACCCATGGAGAGTCAAATCGATTGAAATAAGGAAGATCACAATGCAAGGGGAGCACACTCAAGGATGGGGTGCACTAGTCCAAGAGATATAGTGGTTGATGGATGCATTGATTCATTTGGGTGCACCAGGTCCGCAAAGGGGCATGTTGGTTCATTTGGGCGTGATGGTTCATGAAGGGGGGAAACACACCTAAAGGACATGACGATTCATAGTGGTGACGTTTGGAGTCCATGTAAGATCATAAGGAAAAAACCAAGAGGCATAAGCAAGAGAGAAACATGTGAGACACGAGTTCAGTCTGAGGTGGGGCACACTGCAGACTAAGGAAGGGAGGTGCAATGGAGGAGTCTTGATGTGATGAATCTGCAAGTTTGGATAGTTCTGTTGTATGGGGCGAGTCTTGAGGCTCTGTCCATCTTTGTAACTGGGATAATAATTCCCTCTTTGCATTGTATTGTATCTACTTCACAATATAATAAACAAAGTTGGGTATTAGGCACGGTTGGTTCCCCTGCACTATATCTAAGTCTCTTTTGTTTCGCATGTTTTCCAATGTATTCTAGAATGACTAAGTGTTAAAGAATGTTAACAATTGTCTAAGTATACAATTGAATTGTAAAAAGTAGGAGTGTGACTTGTATGTAGCCCAAAACGAAGTATGCATATGCACTAGGTGAAGAGGCATAGTCCAGGTGAAGTATTCTTGGTTGAGCCAAGATACCAAGTGAGAATTGTTGTAGTGTTGCACATCCATAAGATTCCAAGGTTAGACTTGGGAACAAATCTTGGGGGTGTGACAGATGGTATCATAGTAGTTTCAGAAGTTTTACAATGAATAATATTGCGAAAATACAACACAAGGTATGGCGAGCTTTGCATAGTTTGAGAGTGGGTCGACCTAGGGTGGTGCAACTCCTTAGATAGAGGCAGATGAAGTAGTACAATGGGGGTAGGCCACAAATGAATTAAGGAAGGTTGAGTCAAGTGTCCCACCACAACCTAAGAAAAAGGATACTTGGTTGGAGCAACAAACCAATATCTACAGGGACTTGCGACGATGCACCTTGGAACCAAGGGGTGCTCCCACACAGTCTAAAAAGGATAAGTATAACAAAAGTATGTTGTATTGTGATTCTATTTGTATTTTTCACTTAACACAGAAAGAGTGGCAAGGTCCAGTTTGCAACAAGTTTCAAAGGATTGGTGCATTGGGTTCCTTGGGTGGAAAACTTGGCAGCCAATACCATCAATTGTGTTTTGTGGATCTAGTTATCAATGTAAGAATAGTGCAAGCTCTAGTTGACTCAGGTGCCTCACATAATTTTCTTGATATTAGTTATCAGTAATATGCTTGATGATTTCTGCAATATTTGGTATAAATCTTCTTAAGAAATTGATTTTACCTATGAAAGATTGGATAGACTTCTTATTCCTTGGAATGTCTATATGCTAAATGGACTTTACCCTTTCAGGATCTATCTTGATTCCTTCTGGTGAAACAATATGTCCTAAGAGTTTTCCTTCTTCCATGGAAAAATGAAAATTTTAGGGTTTAATGATATACCATACCTCCTGCATTTTTCAAATGTTTGTTTCAGATGCTACAAGTGTTCATCATCAGAGGTTGAGAACACAATAATATCATCAAGATAAATAACCATAAATTTTTCTTTTTCACCAATGAATGAGATATCCATAGCTCTCTGAAATGTTTCTCCTGCATTCATGAGTTGAAAAGACATCTTTTCATACATGAAAGTGCCCCAGGGAGTAGTAAAAGATGTCTTCTTCTTATCTTCTTCCATCACTGATATTTGATTATATCCTGAATAGCCATCAAGCATGGAGATTATTTTTGCCCCTACCACTCTTTGTAGAATATGATCCATTTTAGGTAATGGATAATTGTCCTTTAGAGAGCACCTATTCAGATTTCTGAAGTCTACACAAAGCCTTACCTCTCCATTCTTTTTTCTAACAGGTACTAAATTTTCTACCCATTCTGAGTATCTCAATGGTACTATAATTTTAGCATTCAACAAACTTCTCAGTTCTTCTTAATTATAGGTAGCCACAATGGATTGAATTGTCTAGATTTCTTCTTAAAAGGTTTGGATCCAGGCTTTGAAGGAATCTTATGCTTCATAATTTTTGTATCAAAAACCTTAAGGTCTTCATAAGACCAAGCAAAAACATCTAAATTTTTTTTCATCAAATTGACATACCTGCCTCTCTGTTATTCTGGCAATTTCCTTGATAATTTCACGATTCTAAGATTTGAGTCTGGATTGATATCACAATCTACCACTTCAACCTCCTCTGTTTGAATAAAAGACTTTTTTGAAACATCATTATGGTCAAATAATCTCTCAAGGGGAACCAGGCCCTTTGGAAAATGATTTGTTTTTAATTCAATGGTTTTATGACCAACAATATTGTCTTGAAGAATATTAGCAACATGAACTCCCACATCACCATTTTCATTATCCTGGTCTATTGAGATAGTATAGAACTCCTTAATGGTCTCCAAAAACCTTTTAATTTCCTGATCATCTTTAAATACTTTCCATTTTTTTATGTTATCTGGTATAGAAGGTTTGTTTCTTACTTCAATTTCAAATCTTAAATTGGGAAAAAATGGAGTTTTGAAATTACTAGCTACCAGTGCTAGACAATCTTCCTGTTGATTCAAGTTTTTGTGTATAAAAGTGATGTTGAAGGCCAAAAAGAAATTATCAACAAAATCCCATACTTCATTTCTATACTGATTTACCTCTGCTATTTGGTTTGATAAATATTTTTGATTTGATGGATGATAAGCTCAGAATCTCCAAAAACATAAATTTTATCAATACCCATATTTTTAGTAGCTTTAAATATCAATATAATAGATTCATATTCACTGATATTGTTGGTTGTATCAAATTCCATTTTGTATGATAGAGGAATAACTTCCTTGGCAGGAGAAATAAAAACAATCCTAGCCCTAGAGCCTTCTTTGGAACAAGCCCCACCAAAGAACATTTTCCGAACTGAGTTTTCTGTATTTTCTTCAACTACAGGTATGATTTTCTTGGCTGATGATTCAAATATCTTATCACCAATGTGGAAAATGGAAGAACCAAGTTCATCTTCAAAAACATATATAGGATGATTGATGGGATTTTCATGATCACTCATCAGGTAAGCCAACCTCACTTCCCCATACAATCTTATATGCTCTCCACCAAACACAGGTATAGTAGCATAATTGAGATCCATTTGTAGTGAACCTCCAACTTTCTTATACCATGATCGTTTTTGTTATAGAGTCTGTACTTCAAGCTACGAAGTATAGAGTCTAGGCATCCAGAAGAGGGTAAAAGATATGGAAAGGAGAAAACAACTGGAAGAGAAACTATGGTTGATTTCTAAGTTGTATATGTCTAACATCTTGGGGGCAGGCTCCGAAACCAAGTTCTTACCTGTCCTTTGAAGGTTTCGAAAAACAACCGGGAATACACGTCCTCATGTTCGAGACCTAGAATATCTTCGAATTGATTGAAGAAGTTGATATGCTCGGCTACGGTTAGATCTCCTTCTCCTGTGAACTTGGGAAAGTTTTTCATATAGTTTTCTGGTAAATCATGGAAGGGTGCTGGAAGGACCAAGGGGGCATATCTAGAGGCTACCTTGGCGAAAATCCTGGGGGTTGGTTTTTGGCCTTGACCTCCTACTCTCCCTGCTCCTATTCCAGTGGCGACCATGGATAATCTAGGAGAGGAAATTGGTGCATTATAAAGAGGGTTGGCGAAGATGTATAGTGACTCTCTAGCTTCCCCAGGGTGGAGGGGGAAAAATTTAGGGAACTCTTTATCAGGGGAGATGAAAGTTGAGAAAGGGGGAAAGGGTATACAGGGACTCAGTTCCTCTGATTTGCAGGATACGTAAATGGGAGAATCCACTGGTGTTGAATCCGAGTGTGTGGTACCTTCTTCAAGGCATTGAGTGACAGAGGAGTTTATATCGAGAGTTGATGGGATATTAATAGGGATGAGATTTACGACAGACGTCTCACCCCTACTAACGTAAGAGGTAGTTGGAGAGGTTTCGATCTTAATCTTGGGTAGGATTAACTCAGGGTTTAGAGTCTCGGCTTCGACAGTATTGTCCGATGTTTTTTCAAGAGAAATTTCTCGCAAGGATGAAGGTTCAAGAGGGATATTAGCTTTGGATTGGGTAGACATGGGTTGGTAAACAATAGTGGTTTGTTTGAAAAGACCCCTTGGTTTTAGTATTTTTTCAAGATCGGAAACTAGCACAGTCTGTTTAGCATCTGGGTTTTGTCTGGTGTTCCTTCAAACAGATTCTAACTTACTTAAAAGTGGAGTTTCCAAGTGAATGGTAAAGGTTTAGCCTTGGCAAGGTGTTCACTCTTTGTTCACTATCAAAAAATGAAACTTAGAAATGTCGTTCTCTTAGGGGAAAGTGACTACGATTCTCCAATCCTCGACAACGGCGCCAGAAAGATGTTGTTCCAGAGTTTGTACTTAAGGCTACAAAGTTTAGAGTCTAGGCATCCAGAAGAGGGTAAAAGATATGGAAAGGAGCAAACAACTGGATGAGAAACTATGGCTGATTTCTAAGTTGTCTATGTCTAACTTCCACTTGTTCTTGAATGGTTATGTCCCATTCAATGGCTGCCCACGAACGTTCGAGTTCGACCCGGGTGGTTTCAGTTCTTAGGATAGTATCAAAGAGGTTTAAGGCAATGCTGGTTTGGTCTGAGAGGCCGAGTTCTATGTGAGGTTGACTTGCAATAGGGGCAATCATTTAAGGGACAAAAATTTAAGAGATTTTTGCTTTTAAGTTGCTGATTCAATTTTAGATTATATGAGAAAAAATCCCATGAAACCAATTAATAGTTTAACAAAATCGAAGGTTGTTTTCCGTAACTGAGTTAAAATTTGAAACCAAGTATGAAACGAAAGAAAACATAGAGCTATCAGACAATGTGAGGCATCAATTCCAGAGGAATCTCACATTGTAAAAGAAGAAAAAAAAGAAAAGAAACACTTTAATGAAGCATAAAATATAGAGATCTAAGTAATCCACTGGTCTTGTACCTTCTAATAGCCGATACAGAGGAAAAGATGTAAATAATTAGATAACTAAAACATGATTGCCACAATAGAGGTTGTACTAAATTGCAGTTAAAGCATTCATCAAAGATATATATAAAAATGACATGAAGTATGAAATGACAGAGGAAAGAACATAACTCAATCTTGACAGAATATAGAGTCTTCAATTCGCTTTGTATTAATCCTGGCAAAGGAAAATTTCTCTATTACAATCTTCCAAAAGAAAAAGCCCCTCCTTACATAATCAAAGATCTATTTATACCAACATGTCGCATTACAATTCAATTATTCAAAGAATGGGAGTTATGAGCTAAGCATGTGGAATGCTTCACTTGTTGTCCCTATCTTTTTATGTAGGCCTTTCACCTCTCCCCGTTGCCTGGCATCTAAAACTTTGAAAATACATGTAATTACATTATTTTCTTCATGAATCTTTTCCTTTCCCATGCTCGATACATTTAAGACATCTCTCTACCAGCTGGGCGATAGACTTGGAGGGATCGACTTGGTCATTTGCCTCAAATAAGTAACGCTTCTTGTTCAGTTGCGGGATCCTCCTTCCCACCCGTCGATCTTCTATCATGATGGATAGTAATAGTAAATTCGGCTTAATTAGCCATTTGTCAAACTGAGCAATACCGACTTGACTTACTTGAGAGAGATCGGCTTGATCCCTTTCCATACTTTCTTTGATATCTAACAGATGCTTAACTATGTTGATTTTCCCTAACATTCCAGCGCTAGCTTCTCTATCGAGCTCTAACAATTTTTTGTTTATTGAACCAAATATTTCTTCACAAGAATCCCTCACCTCTTTGGCCCTTTTCCTGTTTTCGGATATATCATGTTCCTAGGCCGTCAACAGGATAATCTCTCTGGTTTGTTCTTTAATGGACAATCTGTAAGTGATGGATACCTCTTCCTTTGCTGCGGATGTGACAGCTTCTTGGAATGTACTTTGGGCTACCCAGGCTTCCCCTTCTCTTAAAGTGACTTGGTATACTAGTTGAACATAATCCTAGATGATTTCTATTTTGGCAAGCAAACTATGCTGAGCCGTTTCTATTCTCCTTTGGATCTCCGCAGCCTGGGTTTGGAATATCATCATGTCTATGGCCTGGCTTTCGGCTAGATCCAACTCGATCTGCAACTGGTTTATCAATTCCTTCTGTCGCTCAGCCTGCATTTGGCTCTCTTCGATCGACTGCTGCATTTGCTCAAGATTAGTTTTGAGTTGCTCGATTTCCTATCGGTCAACCTCTTTGGCTTGCTCAAGATATTTATATGCCTCGTTTCAGGCATTCATCTCTGATTCTGATAGACGACTCTGCAACTTGCTGATCAACTGATCCTTGTGTTTCAATAGACTCTTTAGGGTCCCAACTGAGTATTGGTTTGCAGTGGCATAGGCCCCCAACGTTCCCACTATCTCGTCAGCGAACTCTTCTTCTTATAAATCTTTGTCGTCTGTCAATATTTTGAATTTTTTGGCCTGCGACTGCCTGGTGATGCATTTCCTGTTTCACTATGGCCCTCCTTTTCTTGCTAAAGAAAAACTCGCTAGGGGGAAAATCTTCGGCGGTGATAGGCGTCAGGTCTTCTATAAATATCGCTCCAGCATCAAGGTCCCCTCTAGAAAACTATAGGGGTGTGACAGACGATATGGGACTGCCAATTTCTAAGGGTATATTCTTCGCACCAGCCTCGGTACCCGATTTATTCGGTGTGAGCAACAGTGGGTCTCCTACTTGATTTGCGGGTATCTCGACTCTAACGTCGGTCTGTCTGTCTGAATTATCTTCCCCTAGGGATCTTTCTTCGTGGCTTGGGCCTTCAGATTCTTGTTTGAGGACCTTAGTTTTCTCTATGTTCCCTTGAGCTTCCTGTTCATCCGGGCCTGTGCCTATCAGGCCCTCAGCTTTTGGTTATTGAGACCCCAAGGGTTTTGAGACTATACCTTGCAAAAATTTGGGGAGCTGTAACACCCTATTTCCCCCAGTCTGTAAAAATAACTATATTGGCCAAGAACTATGGAAAACTAAAAGATGTGAATGTTTGATTTGACGAACCTTTGTATAAAAGGTCGATGAATGTAAATTATGTTATGAATATGTGTTGCATGATTGCTGGGAGGGGGATGTGCTAAAAGAGACCACGATGGCTAATGAGAGGTGTTGGAAGGGACCTGGAATGGTTGCGTTAAATTCCACCGAGCTAATACCATACTGGTTTTTACTTGCTCAAAGACCAAAGCAATTCTCTGACCTTGGAATGGATTTTTCGTTAGATTGGTAGGTGGGGAGGCTCCTCAAGAGTTAATGAGGGGATGGGGGTGAACCGCCCATTTGTAAAAGCTCTCAGACCTGACCACGGAAGGGGAAATTCGTGCCACACGCAATCTTGCAGAGAAAAGGCAAGAGAGGAAGTGTGGTAAAGGGTAGAGAGAGAGCACTTACGACAGGGATCGCGGAAGAGAACTAAAGAAACTCTAGAAACATAGGGAGTTCTGAACAAAGGAGAAGGAGAGTAAACTTCATCCTGGATTATTTTTCTATATCAGGAGAAGGAGATTAAACTTCGTCCTTGACTTCCATTGAGTTGGAAGTAGGAGACTGAATCTCAAAGCATCGTGGTATAGCTCGGGGGTGGCTAGTGGTAAATCCATTTGGAGTCACTGAGCCTATGGTTGGGTGGAAACGAGCACCCCTATCAATAGTTGCATCACGCCTGGTGGATCTGATAAGTGTTTTATGCCTTGTATTTTGAATTGAATATCATTAATACATGCTCATGTTTATATGCCCATAATGATTTATGTGTAGAATGATTGCTTGGTGTTTTAGACTGGAAATAATGGATGCATGTGTATACTTACATGCCATAGTTGGTTTATGTACAAATGATTAAGTTTGGGGCATGAGCTCGCTCCACCGAGAATCGTCTTGTTTTCTTGATTCTCGTAATACTCTGGGAAGGCTCCTCGAGAGTACTCTTCCTCGGGAATTACCCCATAAACCTTAGAACCGTACCGAACCCTTACCCAGAGAATCGAATAAGATCAGGGACAATTGCCCAAGAACCATCTGAAGGTTCATGCGATCCGGGTCTAGAAACCTTATGCAAGAAAGAGTAGCTCTCTAAGGTCTCGGAGTCGTGGGAGTTTGAAGCTCCGAGAGGTTGAATTTCATGATTCAAGATCAGAAAGGATAGCGAGTCCAATTATCGAAAGAGAATACCCCATCATTTGGTAGACGAATGGTCAACATCCTTTCGAAAATACCCCAGATCTGTCAAGACTGATGGATCTAGAGGAGGAGCACAGGCGTTAACACCTCAACCCTTTTAGCCTTCGCAAGTAGCGATGGGATCTAGGACCGTAGATCCAAGGATCTTACGGAGCTCTATTGACTTTCGATCTTAACCTTTGCATAGGTAGGAGAGTGGACTCGACAACGTCCTGAAAGTCCTGAAGTATTCGGAACCATCCATCAGCACAGGATGCGTGGAAGTCGGGTAGCATTTCACTGACTCGCGACTTGGAGTGGTCAAGGGTAGGATTCCATGAACTCACGATTCGTGAAATCGCGACATGATTGTGGTCATTGGATCCAAGCCATGGGAGAACCGTTGGATTAGAACCTCTGCATGGCATCGTGTATCGGGTGTTCAAAGGTTGAAAGAATTTCTT
>JASDQU010100589.1:523362-535976 GCA_032191745.1 Picea mariana | reverse complement strand
GGCAGTTCCAAAAAGGGAACCAAGTTTTTAGACCAAAGAATGATCAAGAGGTTCCCAATACTTTAGCCCCTGCAAATATAGTGGATGAAAACCCTTGGTGCCTACAATGCAGTGAGTCACATTGGGAGCATGAGTGTCCTTTCAACAATGGCAATCATGACCAAGTAAACATAGTTGACCATACCATTGAAAATCCTCAATATTGCCTTAATGTTACACTGGAGGAACATCAGGAAGGCATAAAGGAAGCAGCCAAGAAGGCTAGGATGGAGGTGATAAATAACCTTGACCAAGAATCAAGAGAAAAGTTGAAGAAACAAGAATTCCAAGTGTATACGAGACAAAAGAGAATGAACCAACCTCTCTCTAGCAGTTCTGTGGCATCACAAACAAGACCTCCACCCATGAACATACTCCTTCCTAAGAATCCTCCCAAGACCGACAAAGTGGACTTGAATTTTGAATTTGAAGGGGCATTAGCAAAAATGCATGTGACCATTCCCTTGAGATAAGTCATCAAGGTCCCATCTGTCAAAGAAAGGTTCGAAAAAAAATTCAAAGGCTCAGATGCACCAATGGACCCTCCTATTATGTTACAAGTTGATCACTTTAGGGTTCAGTATGATGGACATCCACCTTTCTTCATGACCTTATTGATCAATAACAAATGCCTTAACAATTGTATGCTTGATTCAGGGGCAGGTGCTAACATGATGTCTTTGAAGGTCATGGAAAAATTGGGCCTAAAGGTCACATGGCCTAACAGGAATGTATGTGGCTTCGAGTCCAGAGCCATACCCACTCATGGGGTAGTTGAGAATGTTGAAGTATGCCTTGGAAGATACCCTAAGAGAGTGATCCACATGGATATTGTAGTGGTGGATGTCCCAGATGTGCAGAGAATGCTATTGTCCAGGAAGTTTGTTGCGATGTTGGGAGGCACCCTAGAGATGGATCTCACATATATTAATGTGCCTATGAATGACGGAACGATAAGTCGCCTCCCGAGTGTGCCAATGACCAAAATCCATGTGCAAGATATTGGTGATGACATTGGAACTAGCGAAACACATGAACCGGTCAAAGAGAGTCCTGCATTTTCCCCTGATGATATGCCTTTTGCTACAGAAGAAGACTTTGATCAGATACAATGGTCGAAGAAGGAGGAATATCAGCAACTCTTGAACAAAAATAAAGACAAAGAAGTTGGGGCTATCAAGTTATTGAAGAAAGTAGATGATGACATACTGATCCGACCGTCCCAGCAAGAAGTTTTCACAGCGGAATCCCACCCTCCTCCCTCAAGACAATACACCAGGGTTGTACAAGAGACAGACAAATTCAAGACCGAGGATTACAAAGAGGGAGATACAGTCTGGATGTGGGATACAAAGAAGGGAGAGCCTACTAATGTCAAGGGAAGTGCACAATTTTGGCTTGGACCCTTCAGAGTTGGAAGAAAGTCAGTCAATGATGCCTACCATTTATCTACATTGGAAGGAAGAAGGCGCCCATTACCAGCTGGTGGACACCTCAAACCCCATCAGGGGGGAGAGACTTGACTTCACAGGTAAGTACGGGTAAGTAGGTAGGCATTTGCATTCATTGTATATATCATCTGCATTTCATGCTAGAGTAGTTGTATTTCCATCTGTATATATGCTTTGCTTACTTTCATTTTCTTGTACCATATATGAGCCAGGGGTGATATCACCACCCCAAATGATTACCAATGATTTTTGTTGAGATCTAGCAGGTCACGGGTCATGCTAGAGATGTTGAGGTTCTCATGCACTCTACGGTGAGCACATGTCCCCGAGTTGGAGCCAGATGTTATCCCCTAGCCTAGGGATAACTAAGGAGATTATGTCTTAAGGCCCATAGGTCCTAGACATGGAGTACCGAGAGCCATATTGACTTGAGCCTAGCCCTGGAGGGCCCATCTTTCCTCTTCAACACCTCCATCCTGTCAACAGCAGTGGCATCCATCCCATCGGTATGGTCCTTCAGCAGCAGTGGGTCTTGCACCATGAGGTAATGAGTCCGGGTATCATGGTATGTGTCACTCTGATTCTCAAAACATTTGAATATGTGCATTTAATTCTTTTTGCTTCATATCGTGTGCTTGGACTTTATGACTTTCCACTTGTCCACACCTGGGGGGAATGACAGGATGCCCTAGCAAGTTGGTTCCCTTAGGAGTGAGTTGCCACTGGTTGGGTTCCCTTAGTGCTTGAGAGCAACATGGGACCCATAGGAAAATATCACCTTGTCCATGCCAATGACCCTTTAAAACAAAAAAGAGATAGGGGATTGAACTTTGAGGAGTTTGTCACCTTGGTAATTAAAGGTAGACATTCTCCTTTATCTTACCTTTTCTATCCTTTTGATTAAATTTTTAACATTACCATTAATTGTTGCAGGATGTTTGAGAGTGGTTCCAGCCTCATCGAACTTCATATCCAGAAAGTATAATTTCATATCCCATTCAAAATTCAACAGACTTAATAGTTTTCAAGATTTCAGCATTGGCAAGATTGTAGCGTTCCCACTGGATTCTATCATGTATGAGGGTATGGGATTAGCATTAGTCAAGATCACCAAGCTATGGGATTTGCATCATGTAATCATCTACGAGAGATAATATAGACATGGGTCTCCTTCTAAAATGCCATTTATGTGTATCATTCTTATTTTCTTGTTTCTTTTCTTGCTAGATAATATGTTATTTAAAAAAAACTATATATCTATACTTTTTGTATTTTTTATATACTGTTTTTCCCCCACATACCCATTTTGGGGGGGGTCACGATTCTAGGCATTGCCATTTCGAAAACTTGTACATGTTCGTGCAACTTAGCCTTGACCTATATATCCCATCTAGCACAACCACTAAGACCTATTACCTCCCAGACTTGTACTCAAAGACATTCAAGTCCTTGAACAAAGTGTAACCCTAAAGGCACTAAGGAAGGTTCCCCATTGTCACCATAGCAACTCTTCCTCTCACTTTAGGCCAATCCTCTTCCAACACAAGGGAAACCCTAGAAAAGGTGTTTATGATATTCTTTAGAAATAAAGGGATGGTGGATTGCCAAGACCAATGCCTATACAATGGGTGATGGAGTCCAGGCCAACAATCAAGAGGGTTTGACTAATATGGAAGAAGGCATAGTTAGACCATTATAAACATGCTTAAACCAACCATACAAATTTACTTTAATATGTAGAAAATTAAAGGAGGGCTCTTCCAAATATGCTCCTCACAACAAATACAAAATCAGCCAAGTAAGAATGAGTAACCATTAATAATTAAAGGATAACCACGTATGAAACCATAAACAAAGTAGACACAAGTAGGAAGCCCTCTTTATAGAATGATCAGTGAATAATACATCAATCTTCAATTATGATTTCACCACAAGATCAAGATAACCTAAACATGCCACCCTTAACCTTAAAACCCTGGATAGGGTTGTCCTCAAAAAAGAGTTAAAACTTAACAGCCCTAACCAAGATATTACAGCAGCAAGTATCCTTCAATAAACCCAAAGATTTCAACAAGACAAAGGGAGGGTTTCACCTCAACCCTATCGTCCTCTTATTGGAGGAAAACAACCCTTCTACAAAGATTATTACAACACATTTGTACTAGTAATTTCCAGCCATCAAATCGACCCAAGAAAATAGAAAAAAGATTAATAACTTCACATTAAATGTAACTTCTTCCTCCCATTAGATCTTCAACTAAGCTTGGAGGGGATCTCCCACAGCTCCAACCATGCCCTTAGCAAATGAATCCTTTCCTCTATTTATATCTTTCAAATAAAACACTCATTCATCAAATAATTTCTTTTAGAAGGCCCTAGAATCCTCATTGAGTGTAGCACTCCTTTTTACCTTTTGAATGAAGAAATTGGGTCCATAGTACCACTTGTCATCTTTCTAATTCATGAGGTCCTTTTAGAGCATGTATTTATTATTCATTTGAGGGTCAACAATGCCACATTGCATCTCCTCATGCAAATAACTTTCCCCCAAATATGTAGAAAATGCTTCAAATAAAATGTTCTCACCCCAAAGCCCCTCTCAAAGGTGAAACATGTTGAAATATTGTAACTGCAAAGTGTATTCTATTTTTGAGTCTCTATTAATTAGATCAATCCCCTTTTGTGGATTGATCATGTCGGGCATTGTAAATGACCAAATCCCCTTTTGTGGATTGGTCAAACCCTAACTACATTATACTAATTAAGAAGTCAGCCCCCATGCCTAATAAAAGTGGTTTTAACCACTAAGAAGAGAAGTCGGCCCTGCCTAGTGAAGAGACACCTTTCCAGCGCCTGCCAGCTAATATAAATAAAGGAGGCCAGTGCCTCATTTGTTCACTCACTCATTCACTCATCAAGTGTGCAAGTTTGGTAGCTGCAGTTGGGAGAAGAAGAAAGAGAGAAGCGCATTACTCAGTGTTGGATATTCTCTAGTGTTTTGGTTTATTGTCTTGGAATTGTATTGACTATCTATATTAAGGAAGTTTTTGTTGGGTTTTCTCTCCCATGAGAGTTTCCCAAGATAAATGATGTGTATCTTGTGATTGTGTTTCTCTCAGTGATCCTACCTATGCTATTGTTATCTAGTTAATTGAAAAGAAACCTAATAATAGCTCAAAACTTAACAAAACACACCTCCAAATATGTAGAAAAGGTCTCGAACTATGTGTCCTTACACCCAAATACATCAAAAGGTGAAATATGCCTCCAAATATGTGAAAATAGATTAAATAATGTGTCCTTCCCCCCAAAAGTTCTCATAGCAGAAACATGCCTCCAAATATGCAGAATTTGCCTCTAATAATTTGTAATGCCCCATAAAGTCACATTATCATGCTTTTAAATCCCTTTTTGCACCAAGGATCCCTCTCATAAGGGAAGATTCATGATCAAGCTGCCACAATGCTCCCTTGAATTGGAATGTTTATCATCAAGTGATCTCCTTTGACCAAAACAATGCTCCAAGCTAGGGTGTTCCTCTATTAGATATTTCCTTTATCACCTGTCATACCCTAGGTCTCCTCCAAGCTAGGGCATTTGCTCTCCTTCATCTTCTTGACATCCCATGTGTAGGGCATTATTGTTCTAGGTTGTATTTGAACCCTCAGCTCACCATAGATCACATTTTGGACATCTCCAGAAGTAGGGGGTTCCTAGTCTAGGGCTTCCTTCCTTAGCTGTGCCAAGTGTGCCAGAATGGAATATCATGGTTAGACATGTCTCCAAAAAATCTCCATCAACTATAACTGCCCCTGCACTCCCATGGTCTTTGCTACGCTCAATGAGATAAAATGTGAAATAACCCTCATATTTCCAAAGGGTAATGTTGTCCCACATGCATAACATGCCAACATGTCAACAAGATTGTCAACAAAATAGTCCCAACATTGGCCACAATAGCCATCAATCAATCAATCAAAGAGAAAAAAGAGGAGAATTATATGAGTGTACGGTCGATAATACACATCTATATGAAGTACTCAAGCACTTGTTCAAACGCTACCACAACCAACCATCGGTCCAACCACAAACAATCCTAGAAGTCGGCATTGGTCCAAAATTCTACCTCATGCAAAGATCTGTAAGCATCGCTACCACTATACCAAGAATTTCAACTCTTGGATGAACACCTCTTGTCTCTATGATGAGGATGTCAATATGGCAAAGAGTCTTGTTCCTGTTGAACAAAAGTTGCAGGATGTGATTCTTGCTCAACTAAAGGTGCAGGTCGTCCCTACAAATCAACAAAACTACCATCTATCTCCAATTCAAGCATACTATCCTTAACTAAATCAATAGTTTGTGTAGAATGTGATCCCGGCAACTCAATACAATGACTTCCAACAACAAACAAAATAGTAGCAAGGACAAAATAACCTCATTGCAACTTGGTGGTAGAATGACCTTCATCTGGCAATGAAATCTCAACATATCCAAGACCTACTCTCAAGTGTCTCTTCTTAGGCTCTATGAGAACAACAATACCCAATCCACTTTTCCTAAGTCAACTTGTATATCCTATCTAACACAACAAGTGAGACCCAATACCTCTAGTGTGTTTCTCAAATTTTGGAGAAACCAGTTCATTAGTAGCCAACAAAGCACGAGTAACGTCAATATTGTCCTTCTTATCAATTGAAGGATTACTACTACTAAAATATCATCAGAGGTATCATTAGAAACATTTTGAGAAGCATTAACTTCATCAATAGGCTGTTGAGAAAGACATTTAACCTCTTCTTCTAAAGCATCAAGTAGCTCTTGCTTACCAGAAAAGTCATTTATGAGTTCTTGACAAAGATCCTTATTGTTTTCGTGTAGCTTATCTATATCACATGTCGAGGATTCAACATAGTCAAAATACTTCTTAAAATCAAAACTTTCTAACTTACTGAAGCAATCTTTTTACCTTCAATGCTTCTTAACTTGGTGACTTCTTGAATAAGTCACTAATTGAGGTCATGCAAATCCTTGATCGACTTGTCCTTCTCATCCACCCGAGAAGAAGAAGAAGATTGTATTCCGTCTTCAATTTCTTATACTTGGAAAAGACACCCATGGTTTGTAAGCAGAGCACATGAAGTGCGACAGCCCTCATGAAACAATTGTTCTACTTCTTTAAATCATAATAACAATAAGACTTTAACAATTGCTCTACAAATCAATTTGAGCAATGTCAAGCCAATATCAATTCAATTTGATTATTTTCTCCAATATTTGAGAAATTGATCCAAAAGAGACACATATATATGAGGCACCAAGGATTTTGAACATTGGTTTATCACTTATAAGCCAAACCACTTTCCAACCCAGCTATACGCTATTCAATGAATAGAGTGCCAAACATAGCAACAAAATATAACTTCAAACCTAACTCTGAAAGTGTTTACACCCTGTTTGGGGTGCTACATGAGATTCGCAGGAGATGGATTTGCACATGAGAGATGGTCCATGATGGATTTGCACATGGGAGATGGTCTATGATGGATTTGCACATTGGAGATAGTTTAATCACTGGTCGGTTGACCTCATTTGGGTGCTTGCTTGGCATTCTTCCCTAGGGCATTGGAGTTCTCTTGTCAACTTGGGTGACGTCCTTCATAATGGCCACATGGAGATGGTTACATGCCTAGAGAACGCCATACTTAGGAGGAGGAGCATTTTGCATCTTGGAGGAGGGCATCAAGTCCTACACAGCATAGGGTAGCTTGGATTCATGTATTGAGACTTGGAGTTTGGCTTGAAGACGTATGCATTGCAACGTTGATCATGCAAGGGGAGTGGACTCAGTGGAGTACATGGCATGGGATGATTGATGGAGGCTTCGAGGAGGAGAGTTGGACACACCTTATGGAGCGCCCTTCCATTTGGAACCTTGCTTGTGGACGACATCACCTTGGAGTTTGACGTGTGTACCCTTGGAGTGTAGCGCTCTACTTGTGTGAGCCTACATGTGTTTATTGTAGATTGCTTGTAAGGGCATTGACCCACATATGTATTGTCGGCCTCCTTTACCTCCCATATTTATAGAGGAAGGAGAGAGTCCTTCATTCATTCATATCCATATCATCACTCTTCTTCATCTTGTGTTAGAGATGTGACTAGAGGAGCACACTAGTCTTCCTCTCTCTCTTATATCTTCACTTGTACTTGATCTCTCTCTCTCTCTCTCTCTCTCTTGGAGTCACTAGGGCTTCTTGAGCTCCTTGGAGTATTTTGAAGCCCCGAGTTAGGGTTTCATCCCTTGGAGATTTGGAGATTAGGGTTTTGAGATGAAACCCCGGGTTGTATTTGGTAAAGAAGAAGAGAAGACATCTTGCCTTGGAGGACTTGCTTGAGAGATTCATGCTGGTTGGAGCTCCTTGGTTGAGCTAGGGTTTTTCTTGGTTTTCCCTAGATAGGGTTTTGAAGAGTTGGTGGATTGTACTAACTTCGTAATAAGGCTATGGTATGTACATGAACTTTATCATATGCATATTAATTAAGTTTTCTGCTCTACGATATTTGTATAAATTGCAGATTTGATTTTCAGCCATCTATGTTCATTATGGTTTGTAATTTCCAGCTATATATGTCTTCTTAATTTGACATAATTATAGGGTAATTATGTTAAGTGATTTAACATTATAATTGAAGAAGATAAGGGCCATTTTACTTCTGTAAATAAGAGTTTTCAGATCTGGTTTATGCATGATAAGATTGCCCTAGAGGGCTGAAACTGATCGAGACACTTTGGTATCTTTTCTCTTGGATTGCCTAGAAGTTTGGGGTTGTTAAAGATTGAAATATTGTCCATTGTCGCTGCTGTTTTCTTTATATTTCATAGCAGCCCTAAGACTGAAAATTCACAGGGTTAAGATCCAGGAGATCTATTTTGTATTAAAACCTTGAGGTTCAGAAATTTCCACATCCACAGCCTGGAAGAATTTTATAGGCGTTTATTCAAATGCATTTATTTAAAGAAAACAAGAAAAAAACATGGTCGTACATCAATATGAAAGAGACTTTCATTCAAGTAAGCAATGGATATTAGAATATCTTCCTACTAGCTTCAAATAATTGAAAGAAAATAACATGGATCGTGAAGATGAAGAAGACTCTTTGTCTTCCACGCATCAGGTTTATAGGCCTCAGTTCCATATTCCAGCACATTATTGTAGCAGGTTACTTGTGGCAATTAACCAGTAACCTTTGGGGAAAAATGAGCCAATGCCTGTACAAGTAGGCCTTAGGGCCGACTCTCTTTTGAGGGCACACAGAGGCATACTAATGGACTTTTAACATTCACCCTCCCCTTTTGAGTGGCTTTGATAGATCCATTTGGGGAGGATGATTTTGAGAGTGCTCAGGTCACTGCAACTGCTATGAATGAAATTGTAAACGTATGGACTGCGATGAATGAAATTGTAAATGGATAGACTGAGATGGTCGAAAAATTGTAAGTAGCCAGTGCGGACCTCCCAAGCAACAGTGAGAACATGGATGCCTAATAACTATGGAGTTATGTTTGAGCCCAGTGAGCTCGATTTTGAGGCAAAACTTACCCTCGTACCAATATTATCTTTCCCACTTTATCCATGTTTCCAATAACATACGACTCTTTCTGCATTCTGCTTTACCTGTGTAATTAAGCTCAAAGCACAAAAAAAATCCAATCAAACTATAGAGATTAAGAACCCATAAAAGAAAGACATACCTCATAATTCAGAGAAAGAGCTTCCCGCAAGGATGATTCAGCCTCTTCAATGCTTCCCTCATCAAACCTGGAATCTAAATCACCGGTCCTGGAAGAAAGGCCACTGACAGAAAAATCTCTGGTCACCAGAGACTCCTGAGACTTGGACATCTCCTCAAATCTGAATTGCTCTCTTGAACAATCGCAAAGCATCATTCTTGACACCATCAGAATAAAAAGTCCCAGTGCCAGTGAAACGAAAGCTACTGCAGCAAAAGCGCTTATTACAAAGGCACTGCAAAGAGCAGAGACAAAATACAGTTATAATTCCACACCGCTAAAGCCCAATAAAACATATCAAATGTCATGGAGACCCGTGCATTCAACGTTTGCTACTTTATTGATGCAAATTTTAAACAACCCAAATAAAAAATCCCCAATACCCAGCTCGGGAATCATAAATTGCTAAAGTGGGTCATGTCACATGTCGTCCTGACAGGGCTGCCTAAAGACCCACATGGGTAAACAGAATCCCTTTTTTTCTTCCAGAAGAAATTATGGACATGAAGAAATGCATACCCAAAAATAAATATGGGTGGATTGATTTTATGAGTGAAGTCTTGTCCATGCCATTATTGAACAGTTGAGCTCCTGTCCTGCAATTTTCTAAACGACGTGATCATACACAGAAGGCCTTCTGCATCACGCATGTCCTTCATAAAAAACAGCTTTCCACATGGCATTTATTGTATATTCAATGCAAAATAGCAATAATGAGACTAGCTTCACATATCTAGGAGCATTAAATGATTAGATCTATCGATGGAAACCATGTATCAGAAAGAGGTACAGTCTTAAATGGCTGATTGGCAACTTAGCATTGACTGGTGTACACCTGATGAATAAAAATCTGTCAGACTTTTGGGCCCAACATGTGCAGAGAAAGAAAACAGGGTGTTCAGGAATCAATGTGGAAAGGAGTGAGAGGCCAAAACCGAAAGCTTCAATGGTACTTCATAGAGGGCACTTGTGTCTAAGCATCAGAACTCACATTGGGTACTTAAATTTCACATTGGAAACACCGTATCTTTGTCTGTTACACGGTTACAACCCCCGTCCCTCAATGCTAATCCTGGAGCATGATGCCATTTGAGTCTCTGTGGCATGTGCCTAAAGAAGTTATCCGTGCATCACATGTATGTTTTCTCCTGATTCTACAAATATATTTCCGGGATTTTTGGACATATCCTCGACTGTTGAGAGAGATTTGCTATTCAAGTTGGCAGAGCTTTTTTGAATAGAGGATCCAGTGCGTTATTCTGGGCATTTTTTCCGAGTTTTTCTGCTTCTCTGTGCAGTGCTCATTTGTTTTTTTCCTATGCTCGACTGCCTCATGCAGACGCGATCTCTTTCATGGTCAAAACCGTTTGGATTTTGATCACTTTCATTCGGTAGTCAATGCTCCTGCGGTGTGGCTCCTTGTGGGATCCTACACAGCTAGAGGATAGGTGTGTTGTTCATTTGTGAAAATGTTTTGAGCTGGCGAAGTTTATTTCGTTCTGAATACTAGGCATCCATGTTCTCTGGGCATTTTAATGATTTACAATTTTACATTAACCGTTAAGAAGATAGAATATTATGATTTTTTTTTAATTGATTAGTAATATGCAACACTTTTGAGATGGATAATTTTACGTTATAATCAATCTTATTATTTTATAATTATTTATAACCACAATCATTACAATAACCTTTGTTTCGAAAGCTTCTTGCAATGTATACGATAAGAATTAGTTTTAATTTTTTTTTATGGTCATGATATCAATGTGTGTATTTGTTTTGGAAAGGAGATGCAATGTTGTTCAATAGAGCAACCTTTTCTAGTAGCTTAAACAAGGATAACACATTGGCCTACCAAATTTTGGATATAGAATAGGTTTATTCTAATGGTTCATTTCGAATCAATTAGAATCTAATGTGGGTCTTATGCAAAGTAGATTTAATAAACGATTATTCAAGATTGATTCCAATATAGATAGGAAAGTCTCTTGGAAGGAGACAGAGATTAGGGTGGTTGGGAGAGGTAAACTCCATGCTTGTAACCAACATATTGAAGGCCCCTCGACTAAGAAGATGATCAAAGCGAAGAAGGAGGCCAAAGATGTAGCCCTCAAATATCATAGGAGGATTCCTCCAAAAATCAAAGAAGAAATGGAAAAAATTGAGCAAAAGGGTATGCACTAGAAATTACTTTTAGAAACTATCAAGAAACGGCATAAAGAATCCATGGAAAAAATGGAATTTTTGGACAACAAATATGAAGCTTTGGTCAAAGAACTATGGGACATGAAAGTTATTGTTTAAGCCCAAACACAAGGGGAACCAATCCAGAGGGACAACAACTCCACGAGYAGCACAACYAAAGGATCAGGCAAAAGTCGAAGCAAAAGCTCTAGCTAATTCCAAGCCCCCACTCATTTATGTGGATTCAGCATCGAAGGTTGGAATCTAGGTGCCTCTCTTCCAAGTTATTATGGTTATGTTCATTCTAAATAAGAACTATGTTTGGTCTATCAAATATAAGTCGGTGAAGCATCAGGATAGAGATCAGCGAAATGTTCATAGGATCAATTTTTTTGCTTCAAAAATATCATATGTATTTTCTATATAAGAACCTTCAAAAAGACCATAATAATTAAATCTAAAGTCATGAACATCAATGTTTGTTATGATGAAAAACACAAGCAAAATCACCAACTAGTGTCTCAATTAGACAGAGAAGAATGTATCAATATTTTTACACTATTAATATATAAGTAGCTAACTTCATAGGGAAAAAAAAACTAGCTCTAACAAACATAAAAATGTTGAAATGGGAGTTATTGTAGTGGTTGGGACCATGGAAGATTTAGCATAGTGTGAAATGTATGTTGCGATTATATAATATATATAATAAGTGTGAAAAAAAATACTTTAAAATGAAATATATATACTAAAAATTGTATCAATTTTAAAAATATATATATTATTTTAAAATTCAAGTTTGCATAGTGGGTGATGTGATAGCATCATCTTTTACTTTGATGTTAATTTTCTCGATAAATTTTGTAATAAATATTCTTTAATTTATATTCAATGTGATATCATTTAAAAAAAAATGATTTATATTAAATATACATTTTTTAACTTGTTTTTAATGTGATATTATAATTAAAAATATATATTTATTAATAATTATATTAATCTCAAAATTTATTTTTGAAATAAAAAAAATTATAATACTACTAATTTAATTTAATTAATATTTTCACTATCATATATATAATGAACCATAACCATACGAAATATCTTAAAATTAATTAATATTTTCACTGTATATATAATGAACT
>JASDQU010100589.1:501114-511638 GCA_032191745.1 Picea mariana | reverse complement strand
TAAAGGAATCTGCAATATTTGCAGTCACCCCCACATGGGATTCCTTCAGGGATGCCATTAAAGAACAATACTACCTTGTTGGAAGATACGAGGACTAGTACACCAGATGGACCACCCTGCGTTAGGAAAGGGACCAAACAATACCAAATTTCACGAATATTTTCCATACCTTGAGCACCAAATTGGGTATCAAATACTTTGAGCGACATCTAGTGCTCAAATATAGCGGTTGTTTGCATATATACATTCAAATAGAAATGGAGTTTCTGGACATCACATCATTTGGATACGACTTATAGATATGTTGTCAAGATCGAGCATAAATTTAAGCAGAAGAGGCGAGAGTTTGGATCTACAAAATTGTCACAACCGAAGCAGGGCAAAGGCGGCCCCAACCCACACAATAATGGACAAAGCAAATATGGCCACTCTCAGGAAAACCAGTCCAAGCCACAACACAAGAAGGGTAATGACAAGTCGAAGAAGGACATAAGAAAATGGTGTGAATACCATAAAATCCCTTGGCACAAAACCGAAGAATGTCGCTCCAAGAAGTCACTCGTGGTCAAGCTAAAATATTCTGAGTCAGAGGCTAATTATGACTCTGAATCAAACTAGAAGGAGGGAAGTATATTATTGATGTTGAACCCAGTGCCACTGTCGCTACCACCGAATTCCAGCCAAGCGAACTAGAAGAACCAGAGGAAGAGGAATGCATCTTTCACTCACAGATGTGGGTAAAGGGGGCTTCGCTTCATTTCATTGTTGATAGCGGTAGTCAGAAGAACCCGATCTCAACATAATTTGTCAAGCGGTTGGACCTGCCGATGACACCGCACCCGCAACCCTACACCATCGGTTGGCTTCGCCAAGGAAGAGATCTTTCTGTCAGCCAACAATGTCGTCTTCCCTATGGCATCAAACCTTTCAAAGACGAGGTATTGTGTGATATTTCTCCCCTTGAAGTTTGTGATGTTCTTTTAGGACAACCATATTTGCAGAAGCGAGATGTTGTGTACGACTCTAGACCTCGCAGTGTTATTATTACTTTGAGTAGGCAATTGTACATGATACCATAGGTAGCGCCACTTACCGCTATTTCTTTAATCTCTGCTAAGCAATGCAGTAAGGTCATTTCACAGACCGGGAAGTTTATCTTCTTTATGATCCATGCTCACGGTAAGCAGAAGGTCGCTGCCACATCCGTGGCCTCTACACAGAGCCTTTCTTTGCAGTAGAAGCAAGTGGATGGGATTGTGGAAGAGTACAGAGACATCTTCTCCTCACCCACAGGGGTACCAACGCACTACCAAGTCAAGCATCCAATTGATCTAACCCTTGGTGCACGTCTTCCTAATGGACCAATCGATCATCACTCGATGATGGAAAATGATGAAATCAAGCATCAGATCCAAGAGTTGCTTCAAAAGGGGCACATCAGACCCAACTCCTCCCCTTATGGGAGCTCGATTGTATTGGTACAGAAGAAAGACGGGACTTGGTGGCTCTGCATTGGTTACAAAGCATTAAACAAAATCACAGTCAAGAACCAATATCCAATTCCCAAAATTGATGACCTTCTTGACCAACTCAAGGGGGGAAATTTCTTTAGCAAGATTGACCTAAAGTTTGGGTACCACCAAGTTCCCATCAAACCAACTGACGTATGGAAGACAACTTTCAAATCTAAAGAAGGTATCTTCTAATGGATGGTCATGCCTTTTGGCTTAAAAAATGCACCAACTACTTTCATGAGGTTGATGGATGATGTATTGAGACCCTTCACCAACTCTTTAGTGGTGGTATATTTGGATGACATCCTCATCTTCAGCAGAGCTTGGGAGGAGCACATGCATCATATTCAACAAGTTTTGAGCACTTTGCGACAGCATAAGCTATATGTCAACTTGGGAAAATGCTCCTTTGGCATGAACAAAGTCCAATACTTGGGCTACATTGTTGATGATCATGGGCTACATGTTGATCCAACTAAGATTCAATTCATCCGTGACTTTCCAGCCCTGACCACATTAACCAAGATTTAGAGCTTCTTAGGACTGGCCAACTTCTACCGAAGGTTCATGTTGGGATTCAACCATATTGCATGGGCCCTCAGCCAAGTGACCAATGGCGGTGGCAGGGAAAAGTTCACGTGGGGGAAGGAACAAGAACGAGCATTTGATGATCTGAAGCATCGCTTGTGCTCAGCTCCAGTACTCTCCTTACCCAATCTGCAACAACCATTTAAGATTGAGACTGATGCATCTGACTATGTTGTAGGCGTAATTCTCACTCAACATGGTCATCAGGTAGCATACCATAGTGAGACACTCTCAGATACTGTCCAAAAATACCCCACCTATGACAAGGAAATGTATTCCATTGTACAAGCCTATCGTCAATGGAAACATTACATTTTGGGAAGGAGACAACGATCCACACTGATCACAAGCCTTTGAAGTTCATACAGACATAGGGGAAGTTGCGGAATGATCACCATCAGAAGTGGTCCACCTACATGGAGTAGTTCCATCTCAACATCAAGTATAAGATAGGGAGCACAAATCATGTCATTGACTGCCTCAATCGACTTCCCATGGCTACACTCACCACTGTGCTCCATTCATGTGGACCTGGGGCATTTGAGTGGCCCCAACTTTATCAGCAAGATCCGAACTTCGCCACCACCTATCATCTATTGGGTACATGCACGAATGTCATTGATTTTCACATTCAGGAAGATCGTTATGCCATCTAGGCCATCTCTGTGTTCCTACAAGAAAGCGTGCAAAGTTGATTTGGGAGGCTCACTAAAGTCGAATGGCAAGACAGTTTGGCGTGGAGAAAATTGTGGTCGTTCTATAGAAACATTTTTATTGGCCAAAAATTCGACAGGACGTCGGCAAGTATATCAGATCTTGCACTGTATGTGCCATTGTCAAGCCAACCATCAAGAAGCAAGGCTTATACACCCCTCTTCCTACTCTTGAGAAGCCTTGGGAATCCATATCGATGGATTACATGTCTGTCCTTCCGTCCACCAAGCAAGGAAATGATTGTGTATTTGTGGTAGCTGATCTATTTTCGAAGATGGCCATCCTCACAACTTGCAAGAAGAGCATCACAACGGTAGATACTGCCAAGATCTTCTTCGAACGAGTGTGGATCCATTTTGGGATGCCATAGACCATCATCTTCGATCGGGACAGCAGGTTCTTCAACACATTTTGGTCGAGTCTCTGGTCATTATTGGACACCAAGCTCACTAAATCCACTGCTTTCCACCCCGAAACCGATGGCCAAACCGAGGTCATCAATTGAATGATTGTGCACATCCTGTGCATGTACAATTCTAAGCATTCATGTACATGGGATGAGAGTCTTCCCTATGTTCAACATAGTTACAATAGGTCTCTCCATAGCTCTACCGACCATAACCCATTTTAGGTAGGGCTGGGAGTCCAACCCTGGGGTACCATTGATGTTGCACTACCTCTTGCAACCACACATACAAAATCTTCCCATGTTTAGACTAAGACCGACAAAGCCACCAAAATTCATTGATCGGATTYARCACATTCGCCAACATGTCCATGAGATTTTGGCAAAATCCAATGCTAAGTACAAGCARCGTCGTGATCAACACAGGGTACTGCACCAATTTCRGGTGAGAGATAAGGTCTGGTTACATTTGTAGAAAGAGCGCCTTATAGGGCCCCATCRGAAGCTCTACCCACTTCACTATGGGCCTTACACTATCTCCAAGGTTGTGGGTAGCAATGCTTTTGAGCTCAACACTCCACCTTTCCTTGGATTGCATATAGTGTTCAATGTGGACCTCCTTCATCCATATTTTCCACCATTATTYGATACCTTAGAGATCGCAGAAAAACTGACAACAACAGAGCTCAACCCTGAGTGCATGGAACATGCATCCATTGATCAGATAGTGGACACACAAGTCAAGGGCACTTGCCAGCARAGGATCCAACTTTATCGGGTTGTCAAGGTAGGGAAACTCCTACACCAAGGCAAGTGGCTCACCTAAGGCCAAATTCAACATAAGTTTCCTCGCTTGATGGGGGAACTTAACGCAATGGAGACTATTGCTTCCTAAGGGAGGAGGACTAATCCAAGTGGATATTGGTGGCCACCCACCTATTCCAACTGGATCCTCTTGATAATTTTTAGTTTATCACGTTCTTCTGTACTTATTTGTAATTGTGGGTTCTACACTTCTGGGGTTGTCTGAATCCCTACACATCTTCCAGGTGGAGACTGATGGCTGCCCACCTAATCCAACTAGCTTATTTTAGATGTTTTCATGTCAGCACATCTTTTTGTACTTCTAGGGCCCTTTTGGGGCCCTAAATAATGTTTTTTTCCTTGCCACAATCAAACTATAGACAGATTCAGTGTTTGTCGGTGTAATGTGTAGTTCTCGAAAAGACCTTCCTAACTAGCTATCACTCCCCAAAAACGGAGGTTGTATGCAAAATTTATGACCCTGGGAAGTTGAGGTACCAACTTACCCATCGGGGCCCCCATAACTTTTGGCGTTTCATGAGTAATGTTAAAAAGGCCTCTGGAGCCTCACTGTAATCATTCTACTCAGACGGATGCGCGTAGCAACCACATCTCTCCTCAGAGATAGCTACCACCATTCGAGCAAGTTGTTTTCAGTTCTGCAGTTTTAAAGTTTCAGCCTATTTCATTTATTCAATAGAAGATATTGTTCATTGGATATATGTTGTTGTTGTTCGTATCTCTATGTTATTGTATTCAATCTGTTAGTCAGTTCTTTCCACTCATAAATATGGATCAAAAGACCTAGAAATTTCTCGCTTAAAAGAGCATAGTAAAAAACTACTTGCATAAATCAAGAAGTCAATGGATAAAATACAGTGCAATAAAAATCTAGAACAGGAGATTCAAGATCCCGAGAAGAAATTATTGCAGAGTGACGAAGAAAATTCTTCCTTAAAGAAGCTTAAACAAAAATTGTTGGAACAAATCAAAAGGTTATAGGATGAGAAGCAAAAGAGTCACAAACCCAAAAATAAATTTGACAAGTCAAAAAATGATGAAGAAATTTTCCTCCTATTGAACCATAATCAAAGTTTGCTTCCACAAATCAAGAAGTTGAAGGATAAAATGAAAACACAACCAAAGTTAAACCAACGTGTCGACAAAGAAACATTAATTAATCCAGTTGAAGTAGGGATATCCTCAAATGTTGAAGTAGGAACGATGGAAAATTCAAATATCTCTAGCAATAAACATTTAATGATCAAACACGTGACATAAGTATGCAAGGAAAACATATTACCAAATGTGAAATAAGAAAGCACTACAAATATGGTAAGAAAAGACCACATTACAAGGATGCCTTATTTTCATCCAAATCACAAGAGTCATCGCAACCAAAGACAAAATCAATATGAGAAGCAAAGTGAAGATCCTATTATATGGAAGAGAAGTTCAAGTGTGGAATCTTACTATTTCTCAGATCATGGAATTTGTCGCCACACGACTCTACAGAAGATCAAATTACGATGGTCAAACCATTTCACAATTCGACAACTTTGCTCAATGTTTAGAAGATCATATTGTCTCATGTCCTCAACTATGACCAATTCAAGAATGAAGAATCATGAGAAGGCATTACAAGCCAAAACAAAGACAAAACTTTGTTATGCTTTGAGGACAAAACATTTTAAAAAGGGTAGGCAATGTAAAGAACATAAATATATAAATATATCCAATAAGAAACCTTATTTATGTTTACCTTTTTTCTGCTACTTAGTTTCAAGAGATTCTGCAAATTAGAAGATTGATGTATTAGCTTATATCCACCCATAGCTCATGGTGTTAAATGTACTGATTACTAGATAAACCATATGCTTTGACTCTAATGAAAAGTACTATGAAGTTGATTTTATGTCATTTTTTATGTTTATGTTAGAGCTCCATTTGTGACTCGGATTTAAAGAGATAAATAATGGATCACTCAATTGGATTTGATCCCCTAGAATTTATATTCGGTATATAATATTCATAACTCATGAAAACTCAAACATGCAAAAACACAAATATCAAATATTCATTGTTCAATTTATAAATGATAAATAAGGTTWTGAATAAACTAACATTCAGAATCAATTCTTTTGGAGTGTTTTTTCTTGAGTGAAAGAGCCAAAAGTAGTGTTTTGATCAATAATTAGTTTTKCTAACGACAATGMTTTCAATAGTATATCAACATAAATCAAACTTAATCCCTCTCAACATCTCATAGATCAATAATTAGTATGGATCTACATTGATTTGTACAAGTCCAACCCCTAGTTTCTCTCTATCCTACCATGTGTAGTCAATGAATCGAAAACATTTTTACCTTGTATTTTAAAATAAGTTTTTCTTATAAACTATTAACCAAAATTTATATTTTGTATTTTTTCAACTTTATACATCAAATGATAAAATATATACTTCACTGTTTTTCAAATTTATATTAAATATTTATTTTTTTATTTTCTTTTATTAATTAAAAATATAAATATTTTAGTTCAAACAACTTGAGGTGTATAACTATGAGATAAAAGTTAACTACAATGTACAATGAATATAAGCAATATGTGTCACATATATAACATGCATATATTAAAAAAATGTATCATCTACTTGCTTATCTATGGGAATATACTAGAGCCTCATTGCTCCCTTATGAATCTTGTCTTGTATGAAGTGATATCTAATATCTACGTGCTTGGATCCGTCATGAAACAATAGATTCTCAGAGAGTTTGATACAACTTTGATTATCACAGTAAATGAGAACGAGCTCCAAATCCTAATCAAATAATCTTGCAAGTAACTTGTGAAGCCATAGAGCCTCACAACTAGTAGTACTAATTACCATGTATTATGCCTTTGTTGAGTTAAGTGCCATGGAAGTATGCTTTCTACTGAACTAGGATATCATCATTGATCCTAAGCTAAAGCAACATACTAAGGTGCTCTTTCTGTCTATTGCACTACCTGCCCAATATGAGTCTAAATACCCCCACAAATTCACTTGACCATCTTAAAGATATTTCAGACCATACTCCATTGTGCCTCTAAAATATCTAAGCATATGTTTTTTCGCTACCCATTGCTCCTATCTTGGATCCACCATGAATTGACTCAAGGTGTTCACTGCAAAACGTATATATGGTTTAATGATGACCAAATACATCAAGGAACCTATCAATGACCTGTAGAATTTGGCACCCACTAACTTTGATTTTGAAGCTGGCACCTTCTTCAAATTAGTGATCATGGGTATCTAAAACCTCTTGAGGATATCAACTACGTACATACCTTTCCCAAGGAAAATCTCTCACGGTCTTTGTGTAACCTACTCGCCCGTTAGGTTCTCTAAAAAGGGCGGGGTATCAAAATTTTGCTTTCGCTTAACCATCTTGAAGCCTCTTCTCGAGGGATCCATCATAATTTACTCATTAGGAGCTTACCAATGACTGTAATCATGCTCAAATCCGAGATTTGGATTAAACATTATGACCTCCTAAAGTTCAAGGCTTATAGCAAAACCCTCTCATGCCCACGTGGCATCCACATTATCTAATTGACACACACGTGGTTGTTGACGTAGCTAATTATGTGGCACTCACGTGGTAATTTACCCACCAAGGCCCCCAACTTATTGGCCCCGGACTTATCTGTGCTAATTGCTTCCTGACTTCTCTCCGTCGATATCGACCTACCGGGTATCGACCCATTCGAACACCACCTGACTTGCATTCAGATGATACCTGACATGTCGATAGCAGCCTACCGGGTATCAGCCTATTCCAACACCACCACATCACAACCTCTTGATGGGAAATATGCCAGTAGTTCAGTTGGTACCTTGGACACATGGCCCAATTTGAACGCGCCACCAAGCTTGATACATGGCACATGCAGATTGACTCCCTTCATGCCTAATAATATGATTAGGTTAATTAATTAATAATTATATTATAATCTCACGCCTTAGGATTTTATTTATTTAATTCACATTTATGTTAATTAATCCACATTAATTTAATATCCCATGTAATGAACTTTTTGCTAAGTCTAATTTATCGGCCCGGTAAATACCAAGGATTTAATCTCTACATCCCAATAGGGTTTATTGTTAATCATTTTAATTAACTGCCCCTTCGGTATATCAAATATGAAATAGTATCATTTCCAAGCTCTAACATTCTGAGATAAGAATTAATATTAATAATGTGCTTGGGTTTAATATGTTAATTTATATTATTCCCGTACCAGCACCCAGATAACTCACTTAACAAACGCACCTTCACACTTCAAGTTCTTGATGTCCGACATCCGGGTGGGGATACCATATAATAATATTTTTTTAAAAGGTATTAGGTTAGCCATATCGACCCTTGGGTAACTTAGTTAACAAACACATCTTCACACTTCAAGCTCCCGGTGCCCGACATCCTGATGGGGATCCCATATAAAAATATTGTTTTAAAAGGTATTAGGTCGGCCCTATCGACCCCTGGATAATCATTTATCCCATTCTCGTTCACATTCCAACCCCCGGTACTTGATTTCTTGGTGGGGATTCCATATATTATTATTATTGTAATATTATATTATAACGGACATGTCGTCCCCCAGGTAAACCACACTCACACTTGCATTCTATTTCAATCCCCCGATGCCCGATGGCCCTGTGGGTTTAATAATATTTTCATATTGAGGGGATAGAAAAATAATACCAGGCTTTGTAAAAAATAATTAATGAATAAATAATTCTCAAAGAAGATTTCTCCAGGGTTATAGATTTAGCCTCTATATAGTCTGAATCCATATGTCTGGTTAGCTTAACAAAATAATTTTTTTTCCTAGACGAATAAATTATGAGTTTCTCCATTTCTCGTGCACATGTATGAATCATACGGTTTAATATAAAAAATTATATTCCTAATACTCAACTCATTAAGACAATAAATAATAATTCCGGGAAAATTACCAGGAGTTACTAGCTTCCTTTCTTCATGCATATTTTCTTAAGATAGCCTTATTGAAATATAAATGCATATATATTTGTTTAATGAGTTTCTTTCAAGAAAATTAAATCTCTTGGAAATACAATTTTCTGTAGTAAAAACAGTAAAAGACTTACTGCCCACTTATTTTCATGCAAATATTTACTACTATTTAGGGATTAGCCACCATTTCACGTCTTTCTCTTTGGGCATGATTTTACCGAGTAATTCTAGGTAAGAATTCCATTCTTACCATATGTTAATAAGACATCATTTAAATACAAAACACATAATTCTTAATTTCATGTTATTTATATATTTTTCATGTTAAAATACCTTGTTCTCTCAATTATATAACATATACTTATGAAACCAAAAATATGGCTAATCTCTCATTCCATGACTCCCTCTTACCTAACTTATTATGTTGGTTGGAAGTTAAAGGCTTTCACCCATGCTTCCACAAAATATTTAGCATTCAACTAAGCCTTCCAAGGAGGTCCTAAGGCTTGACATGTGATTGGGGACAAATCCCCTCACATGATTGATCTATAACTTCAACATTATAGAGAACATCATTAATTTAATAGAGATTATACATACTTAACTTGAGATGTTCTATGAAGACTTTGACAACTTAGTCTTCACTACTAACCCATGAGTTATATTCACACAAATGGGAAGCAATTGCCCAACCAACATTGTGTTCTTAATCAGAGTTACAAGTAATTTATTACAACAGTCTATAAAAGTAGAAACAGTGAGAGGCAACCAACATAATATATATTTACACCACTCTCTTTAGATTTTACAACAAACTAGGCACATGAAGCAACCGATTTCACTACTTGAACAGAATATCAATTCTCCATAAAACCAAAACATAAATTCCATAGCATTAAGAAATTTATCATGGTATGTGCAAATTACTTAAACACTTATCTGAGAATTAAAAGTAGAATCACAACTACTGATGGGTGAGCCTCTTTCCACCCAACCATAAGCATGACTATATTTTTTCTATCCTTGCATTTGGCCTCCTAAATTTCATGCCCTATAGCCAAAACCATCTCACGTCCACGTGGCATCTACATGATCTAACTGGCACACACATAATTCTTAAATTACTTACATATTTCTCATGTTAAAATACCTTGTTCTATCAATTATATAGCCTATACTTATGAGACAAAAAATGTGGTTAATCTCTCATTCCATGACTCCCCTTTACCTAACTTACCATGTCGGTTGGAAGTTAAAGGATTTCACCCATGCTTCCATATTATATTTAGCATTCAACTAAGCCTTCCAAGGAGGTCCTAAGGCTTGACATTTAACTGGGGACAGGTCACCTCCCATGGCCGATCTATAACTTCAACATTATAGAGAACATCATTCATTTAATAGAGATTATACATACTTAACTTGAGATGTTCTATGAAGACTTTGATAACTTAGTGTTCACTACT
>JASDQU010100589.1:482883-496046 GCA_032191745.1 Picea mariana | reverse complement strand
TCTCATTGATTTATGAGGAGGACCACTCAACCACTAACTTTACTGGTAAAAAAATCTTTTGGGACAGAGGACAGTTATGGGTTTGGATGTTTTAAATTCAGCAGGGTACAACCTAGCAAAGGTCATCTCAACTAGTAGGGGTTCCCCCTCACCATTCCCTCTCATGACATCATTTATGTGTAAGTGCTCTACCCATTAGCAATTTTCTTTTAATTATCATCAAAATGGATTTTATCGTTGTAATTATTCATCAAGGTCCAAAACGTTAAATATATTAGCCATGACTCATTGCGAAATTTAGACATATATTTACATACTAAGGAAAACAGGGTGTTACATTCCCCTCCCCCTTAAAGGAACATCATCCTCGATGTTCTATCTGCAGACGAAAATACTATTTACAATAGTGAACAAAAATGGGTTTGCCTTTCACATGGCATCCTCTAACTCCCAAGTGGCCTCGCCTGCTCCAAAATGTTTCCATCGTACCTTGACCTGCACGATGGCTTGGTTTCGAAGGAGGATATCTTTTCTATATATTCTGCATTGAGGTTCGAGTTGAAATTCCCCCTCGAGTTCCACTTGAATCACAAACCAATCAATTACATGATCAACATCATGAACATATTTCTTAAACAAAGACACATGGAAAAAATTGTGTGCTTTCATTGTGGAAAGTAAGGCTAGCCTCTAGGATACAGGTCCCACTCTCTCAAGAATTTCAAATGGATCACAATATCGTGGTGCCAACTTGGCACAAGTTCCCATTATTAGGGAGCTTCTCTTAGGTTTGATCATGAGATACACATGTTCACCCACTTTGAACTCCATTTGAGTTTTGTTCTTGTTTGCATTACTTTTATGTCTATCTTGAGCCACTTTCAAATTATGTTTTATCTTTGTTACTTCAAATTCCATTTCCTTTAACATGCCTGGTCTTAGATTGATCCAGTTTACCGAATTATCTCAGATAATTGGGACGTTACACTTTTTTCCATATAATGCCTCAAAAGGGCTCATCTTCTATGACTCTTGATAGCCATTGTTAATGTAGGCAAAATCTACTAAGGGTAAGTAGTCTTCCCACTTCTTTGGTTGATGCATTGCATAAATCCTCAACATGTCCTCTAATACCATGTTCACCCTCTCTATTTGTCCATCAGTTTGGGGATGGTAAGATGTGCTAAATGTTAATTGAGTACCAAAACTTGTGAACATATATTTCCAAAAAATTGAAGAGAACTTGACATCTCGATTTGATATGATTGTCTTTGGAATGCCATGTAACCTGAAATTATCCTTCATACAAATATTAGCAATGTTGATTTCTTTGTAGGTATATTTCACGGAAATAAAGTGAGTTGCCTTGCTCAATTTATCCATGACAACCATGGTTGAATCATTTTGTTTTGTTGTCCTTGGTAGTCCAATGATAAAGTCCAAAAAAATGACTTCCCATTTCCATTTTAGAATCGGTAAGGGTCGCAATAGCCCTGTTGGGTGCTTGTGTTCTACTTTCACTTGTTGACATTCCAAGCATTTGACAATGTACTCATCTATACCCTTTTTCATTCTCGACCATTAATACAACTTTCTTGTGGCTATTATCATTTTCTGGTATCTAGGATGACTAGAATATGGGCTTCTATGAAGCTCATCCATTATGAGCCTCTTCAAGTTAGCTAAACATGGGACATACAATATTCCCTTGTAGGTCAATAAGTTATTCTCTAACAACTGGTATCCACTGTACTTTGGCCCATTTGGCTCTTGATCCAAGTATGCTTTTACACTCCTGAAGTGTTCATCTTCTTATTGTGCTTTCATAATTATTTCCTTGATATTCAATTCACATGTGTTTATGGCAACCATGTGAATGATTTGCATACTTYTGCTAAGTGCATCTACTACCCTATTCTCCTTACCTTTAATGTGTAGGATTTCAAAATCAAATCCATTGATAAGAGCCATCCATCTAGCTTGTCTAGCATTCAATTTGGGATGGTCAAATAGATATATCAACCCACAATGGTCAGTCACGAGTACAAACTTTCTTCCAAACATATCRTGTCTCCACATATTTAGAGCATGCACTACGACATCAAGTTCTAAGTCACRAGTCACATAATGAGTTTCATGTTCATTCAATTTTCTTGACTSATAACCAATTACATGGCCATCTTGCATCAGAACCCCTCTGAGTCCCTCATTGCAAGCATATGTACATACTAAGAAATATTTATTTGGATCAACAATCTTTAGAATAGGTGCATGGGTTAGAAGATATTTTAATTGTTGAAAACTAGCTTCACAATACACTGTCCAAACAAATTTCACTCCATTTTTCTAAAGTTAAGTGATTGGGTGACCAATATTTGAGAACCCTTGTATGAATTTTTTGTAATACCCAACCAAGCCCATGAATGACCTCACTTTTATCACATCTTTTGGTGCAGGTCAATTCATTATGGCTTTTATCTTTTCAAGGTCCACTGCTATTCCTTCCTCATAAATAACATGGCCCAAATAATGGACTTGTTTATGAAAGAAATCACATTTACTAAATTTGGCATAAAATTTATGTTTCCTTAACACTTGTAGCACTAATCTGAGATGTTCCTCATGCTCCTCCTTATTCTTGGAGTAAAACAAGATGTCATCAATGGACACTAATACAAATTTGTTGAAATATTTTCTAAGGACACTATTCATTAGGCACATAAAGGTGGTTGTTGCATTTGTAAGTCCAAATGGCACCACCAAGAATTCATAGTTCCCATACCTTGTTCTAAAGGTAGTCTTATAGATGTCCTCATTTTTAATTCTTACTTTATGGTACCCAGATCTCAAGTCTATTTTTGAGATTATTGTAGCTCCTCTAAGTTGATCAAAGAGATCATCGATCCTTGGTAGTGGGTACTTATTCTTAATAGTCATTTTATTCAGTTGTCTATAGTCAATACACAGTCAAGTGTGTTATCCTTCTTTTTAACAAATAAGGCAGTTTCTTCCCAAGGAGACACACTAGGCCATATGTATCCTTTCTCTAACATTTATTTTAATTGTAGCTTGAGTTCCACCAACTCAAGCTTTCTCATTCTATAAGGTGTTATAGACATTAGTACTGCTCTTGGCATGAGCTCAATTGAGAAATCAATGTCCCTCTTGGGAGGTAAACCTGGTATCTCTACTGGAAATACATCTTTGTACCCCCTTAGCACTGGATGATCTTCAATACTATGTTTATTATCTTCAGTTGATCCTAGAACTTGTATGGCATGTAAGGGGCATCATTTTCTGCAACACTTCTTTACTTGTAGTGTTGAAATCTGTCTCATAGATATAGGTTTATGCACCCTCTATAAGGTTTTTTTCTTTCCTTCCTCATCTTCACACTCTAAGTTCTTATTATGACAATCTAGTTTGGATTTATGAGCAACCAACCAATCCATGCCTATCGACAAATCATATGACCCCAATGGAAGTATATTTAAGACTACTTGTGTGGGCAGCCCATTCACGTCAAATTGTCATTCTTTAATAAATTCAGTTACCTTCCTTTTGGTTCCTGTGGCTAGTTGTACCAACCATGACTTCTTATGTTTTTCCTTCTGTAAAACACATGTTTCAACAATTTTTGTATAAATGTAACTGAAATTAGATCCAGGGTCATTTAAAATTGAAACAGAGTGGTTGGAAAGTTTACCTTCTATTTCCACCACTAAAGCTTGGTGATTTGCTTATTGATTCTCAATCACTGCATAGATTTGGCGGACACTCCTAGCCACGTCATTGACTATAGTAGCTTCTTGGATATTATAGACCCTCCTATTTTGATGTTGTCTATGAGGGAAGTTCCTCAACATGTGCTCTTCCCCACACCCCTGACATCTTAGTGGCCCTTTCTTTGGGTCTTCGATCTTTTATGTTGCTGGTCCAAAAGTCTTATTCTCACTTTGGGTGGGAAAATTCTAGTGTTGTGCACTTCTGGTTGAAAAACTTGACTTGGTATTCCTTCCAGAATTCTTAAATCTTGAGGATTTGAATCCTTTCCTCTTGAGTTCCATCTTGTCTTTTTTATTCCACGCCTTATTGTGCCCCATCTTAGGTTTGTACTTCTCATAGCAACACTTTCCCTTTCTTATGGCGTCTTCAATTGTTTTGGGTTCATAAAATTCAATCCGATCTTGGAAAGAGTGTGGCAGCCCACTGAGAAAATGTTGCATCTTCACTTTCTCATCCTTAATGTAAGGTACATATCTCAACAACTCAAGAAACATGTTCACACCATTTTCCATAGTGAGCTGGCCCAACTTGAGTTCATCAAACTCCTTTATATTTCCATCATAATACCTCTCATATAGGTACTTTTTCCTGAAGCGTTCCTCAAATTGCGTCTAATTTAGCTTTCTCTCATGGATACATGTTACATTTTTAAGATCCTCCCACCAAATGGAAGCTTTTCCATTCAGGTTAAATATGGATACTATGCCCTTCATGTTATTAGAATCGTCATGTACCCTTTTTTTATTTCTTCATCAAAAGTAGGTGGCTTGTCATTCTTGAATTCTTTGGGTATGGAACTCTTTGAATGTTTCTTCCTCTTCCTCTTTCTTTGGGACTCTGAAATGATCTCATCACTAGACAATTCCTCAGAACTCTATGCCTTCTCACTAGGGGATTTCATGGATGAGTCCTTGTTGTTTCCTCTTTGAGGTACTTTTCCCTATATTGTTGTTTGTTGGACTGTGCTTTTAAATTTATGGTGGGCTTTGGGTCTTCTTGGATCGATGTCTCTCAATCTCACTAGTTGTTGGTCCATGTTGCAACTGTATTTGTATATCAAATAGGATTTGCAATAGTATTGCATTTAATTCAGTTTGTTTTTCTTGCTCTATGATAAGCTTTTCATTATTAGTCTTAAAGCTTTGAAGCTCAACCATTAGGCTCCTTACAGTTTCTGCTAAGTTTGGAGGAGTTTCCACCATCCTCCTTTCATCTGACTCATAATCTGTATTATGGGTAGTCCCTTCCATCCTAGGATAGGTTACCATTTCTCTTACTGTTGTGGCTTCTTATGTACTTAAACAAACACCACTATCAACTGATCATTCAAAATAACATTTTATAAATATTAAACATTTTCCTGGTAGATGTATTCATTGGCATACACAGCCTGTAAATGAAATTTAATTCCCCTGCAAGCATCACTCAACAATATTTATTAGAATACAACCAACACTATAATTTTTTGCAGAACTTTAATCAAGCAACAAAAAGCATTAGTTATGTCATGCAAAATTCAAGCAACCAAGAAGGGTAAAAATATGTCTTATCCTTTTTAATAATTTATATAAACTCTTTAGAATTATACTAGCTCTTTTATGGTTTATTGTTACCATTGAACTTCTTAAGCCCATACAACCTGAGTGTTGTAACCATGCTCTGATACCACTCTGTAACCTTCTCACCACTTAGGTTCTCTAAAAGAGGCGGGGTATCAAAAATTTTGTTTTCCTTAACCATCCCAAAGCCTCTTCTCGGGGGCTCCAACATCTTCTACTCATCAATAGCTTACCAATGACTATAATTATGCTCAAATCCGAGCTTTGGATTAAAATTTATGGCCTCCTAAAGTTCAAGCCTTATAGCCAAAACCCTCTCACGCCCATGTGGCACCCACATGGCATCCACATGATCTAACTGGCACACACGTAATTCTTAATTTCATTTTATTTACATATTCCTCATGTTAAAATACCTTGTTCTCTCAATTATATAACCTATGCTTATGAGACCAAAAATGTGGTTAATATCTCATTCCAGGACTCCCCCTTACCTAACTTATTATGTCGGTTGGAAGTTAAAGGCTTTCACCCACGCTTCCATATAACATTTAACATTCAACTAAGCCTTCCAAGAAGGTCGTAAGGATTGACATTTGATTGGGGACATGTCACCTCCCAAGACTGATCTATAAATTCAACATTATAGATAAAATCATTAATTTAATATAGATTATACATACTTAACTTCAGATGTTTTGTGAAGGCTTTGACAACTTATTCTTCACTACCAACCCACGAGTTATATTCACACAAATGGGATGCAATTGCCCAACCAACACTCTATTCTTACTCATAGCTACAAGTAATCTCTTACAACAATCTATAAAAGTAGAAACAATAAGAGGCAACCAACAAAATATATATTTACACCACTCTCTTCATATTTTACAACTAGTTAGGCACATGAAGCAACAACTTTCACTACTTGAACAGAATATCAATTCTCCATAAAATGAAAACATAAATTCCATAACATTAAGAAATTTATCATGGCATATGCAAATTACTTAAACACTTATCTGAGAATTAAAAGTAGATTGGCAACTACTGATGGGTGGGCCTCTTTCCACCCAACCATAGGCACAATTGTATTTTGTCTATCCTTGAAGTTGGCCACCCACTAGCCAGAAGATGATGCGATGAGGGAAATCCTCACTCATTAACAGAGATAAAAAGATGAATACCACTCTCCTTCACCAACATAATTTAGCAAGATATATCTCCTATTCCACCAAGCAAGGGAGCTTGTTCTTGTCTAAGGGAGTCACAATTAAATGCCTAAATTTGCAGCCTCATTTATTAGCTTGATTTAGAGAATTTATTCACTATTTTCTCACCAAGAACACAAATAACTCGACTTCCCTATGTTTTCTAAGAATCAAAGGAGTCTAACACACTCTTCTCCACACATATTTGGTTCCTACACCCAACCATGTGTGTCCTCCCTCCTTTGTTTGAGATTTTTCCTCATTGTCTTGCCTTTTGCAACAATATTTCATGGTCAAATCCCCCAAAATTGCAGGTCAGATCAGAAACTTATAGATGGGTACTCTTCCCATTCTCTCATTGATTTCCGAGGAAGACCACCCAACCACCAGCTTGACTGGTAAATAAATATTCTAGGACAAAGGAAAATTCTGGGTTTGAATATTTTAAATTCAACAAATTACTGCCTGGAAAGGGTCATCTCAACTAGTAGGAGTCCCCCCTCACCATTCCCTCTCATGGAATCATTTCTATGTAAGTGCTCCACTGATCAACAATTTTCTTTTAATTATCATTAAAATGCATTTTATCGTTTTAATTGTTCATCAAGGTCCAAAACGTTAAACATACTAGCCATGACTCATGGCGACATTTAGACATATATTTACATACTAGGGAAAACGAGGTCTTACACTTTGGAAAACCTGCAAAAATAATAAGTAATGCATCCTGTCGATATCCTTCATCTCAAACTCACATACTGCATCTGCGTTACACCTTGCAATGATCTTCTTTGCACCTATAAGAAACAAAACATCTACATACAACACCAACACAAGTAGATCAGTCCCAACCAATATATAATACAAGCTAGGATCTACGTCACTTTTGGTGAAGCCCATACTATACAAATATCCATCTATCCTAGAATACAATTCTCTTTTGATTACTTAAGTCCATACAAGGCTTTCTTAAGCTTGAAAACCTAGGACTCCTTCCCATTTACCTCAAAGCCCCGAAGTTGCATTATGTATACTTCTTCCTCAATGATCCAATTAAGGAAAGTTATCTTCACATCCACCTGATGTATTCTCCATCCTATAAATGAAATTAAGGATGCAACTTCTCTAATGGAAGTGTACTCAGTGACTAGAGAAAATGTCTCCTCGTTGTCAATTCCCTATTTTTGGGAGAACCCTTTCAGCATGAACCTCACTTTGAACTTCTCAATGTTGACATTTGCTACATGCTTCATCTTGTAGAGCCACTTGGAACTCACTACTACTTCCCTTATAATCTTGGCACTATTTCTCAAATATCATTCTTCATGATGGAGGTGTACTCCTCCACCATGGCATATCACCATACATGTTAGTATGTTACCTCCTAAAAATTGGAAGGCTTGAAATTTATGGTGTTTCTCATCAATTCCATGTAGTCTGGAAACTTCTTCAGAGGTCTTCTCTCCCTAAATGTGCTCCTAGGAGCCTCAACATACCATTGCACTTCCCTTATTGTATGAGTGAACCATCAAGGTCTCCTAACAAAAGTGGAAGGAGCTATTGTCTCCTCCTCTTCACCTAAAGGTTGTTGTAGTGCTATAGAAATCACTACTGACCTTGGCTCAACCTTCAGAGCTTCTTGTTCCCCATCCTCTATCACTGGAATAAGCTCACAAGACTTCCTAAATGAAAATTGTTCCTCAGAATTTACATCCCTATTCACTATTGTCTTCCTGTGCTCTGGAATATAGACCTTGTAGGCCTTTGAAGTCTCATTGTAAACTATGAATAAACCCTTCCTTCTAGAGGGTTCCAACTTAGTCCTCTTTTCTACAAGTACATGGATATAATATGGACATCCAAATATGCGAGAATGACTCACCTATAAATTTACACCAATGAATTCCTCCTCTGATGTATTGTCCTCCAAGGTCTTGTGAGGGCACCAATTCTAGGTGTAGAATGTTTCGTTGCATGTTGTTTCCTAAAGAAACATCAACAAGTCTTGGCCATGAATCATGGCCTTAGTAGGCCCTATGATGGATAGATTCTTCCACTCTGGAACCTTATTCTATTGTGGGTTGTACAAAATAATTGACTCCTTCTTGATTCTTGCCACATAAACCCTCAAACTTCTTGGAGGTATACTCACCCCCATTGTCCGATCTCAAGACTTTGATCTTCTTCCCTATTTAGTTTTCAACTAAAGCTTTAAACTCCTGAAAATTGCTATATTTCTCATCCTTTGTCTTTAGGAAGTACATCTAAGTTTTGTGAGAGAAGTCATGAATGAAGGAAACATGGTACATGCTTTATGAAATTGATGCTACTAACATTGGTCAACAAACATCTAAATGCACTAGGTCTAGGATCTTTTTATATTATTCTGTTGCATGCCTTTTCCCAAAGAAACATCAACAAGTCCTGGTCATGGATCATGGCCTTAGTAGCCCCTCTGATGGATCAATTATTCCACTCTATAACCCTTTCTATCATGGGTTGTACGGAATAGTCAATTCTCTCTTGCTTCTTTCCTCCTTGTAGAAACCCTCGAAATTCTTGGAGGTATACTCACCCCCATTGGATCTCAAGACTTTGATCTTCTTCCCTATTTGGTTTTCAACCAAAGCTTTAAACTCTTGAAACATGATAAATTCCTCATCCTTGGTCTTTAGGAAGTACATTCAAGTTTTTTCGAGAGAATCTATCAATAAAGGAAACATACTACATGCTTTCTAAAATTGATGCTACTAACATTAGTCCACAAACATCTAAATGCACTAGGTGTAGGATCTCTTTATACCTATTCTCATTGCTTAGAAAAGCAACCTTGTCATGCTTACCAAGCGTGCACCCTCTACATACTCCATGTTACTCAACGCTAAACTCTAAAATACCTACGACTATCTTCCACAGAATAGGCAACGCCCTATGATGCAAGTGCCCCATCCTTTTGTGCCTCAACTCACACAAGTTTTCACTGTTATGAATTAGGGCTTGAACATGTTCACCCTGCAACTTGTAAATATTACCTTCTCTAACCCCTTTACTTGAGCTATATCTGGGCACTATCTGTTGATATTAGGGTATCTGTGGGTGGTATTTACCTCCACGTGTAAACCTGACAAGGATAGAATACTCCGGAAAGCAAGAAGAAACCCTAATAAGTTGGCTAATAACCCTAGAAGACTTGTCGGCTGAAGAAGATAATTTATATTAGGTTATTAGCCTCCAAGAGAAGAAGTCGGCCAGAAATAATAATATATATTGAACAGACAGATACCTAGAATGAGAAATCAGCCTACGTAGTTAGCCAAAATTAGTATAAATATAGGAGGCCAGTTCTCATTCTAGCAGACAGTCTCAGAATTGCAAAGCAACACTTGTGCGCACTGCAGTTGCCCAGTTTCTGCGCAGGTTTGGAGGAGAGTTGTCGTTGCAGCTGCTGCAGCTAGCAGTTACGCTTGGAATATATCTTGGCTAGGGTTTGGACTATCTGATCAGCTCTTGTTGGTGCGTTATCCATGGGGAAAGGTGCACTACCCTTTGTTTGGCTATCTAGCCTAGGGTTTGCTTCCAGAGTGATTCTCTGTTAAGGTTAAGGTGCTCGGAGGGTGGCTTCGGCCTATGGTTGGGTGACAATAGAGATATTGTCAATGGTAAAACGAGCACATCCATTAGATTCTAACAGGTTATGGGCCCACACCTCCTTCATTCAGTCTAACCACTGGAAGGAAACATATCCGTGAGGGTATTAAGCTCGTTGAAGAATTGCCACTAGGGTTTCTAGCAGGAGCAGTCACCATAGCACTGTCGCTAGGGTTACTAGCAGGTGCAGTTGCAGAAACCCTAATCCTCTTGTTGAGGCAGCTTAAATGAAGGGATTGACCTAATCTCCAGATAGATCAGTGCGCCCTAGCCTAGCGCATCTCCTGGTACTCTCAGAAATACAAGACGTGAAGTTTGAGCTTTTGGTCAAATCTAGGGTTGACCAAGTCAAAGCAGCCATGACTTACTCTATGAAGTCAGAGAACAAGTTAGATGGAAATTCTAACTTCAAAGCATGGAAGACAAGGATTGATCTCATCTTTGCCAAGAATAAAGTGTTGGATATCGTGAAAGTAAAGATCGTGAAACCAGAGTTTGAAGAAGGGAAAGAGAAGGAACCACAAAACGTTGCAGCTACAAAGAAGTTCAAAGACGGTGACATCAATGCTATGAGTATCATAGTGGAATCTATAAAAGACCACTTGATACCCTATATCTCCCATCTTGACTCATCGAAGAAGATGTACGATGCCCTAACAAATCTCTTCTCGATCATAAACATTGGACAAGTTATGAGTCTGAAGAATGAGCTCCGTAACATGAAGATGAATGATGAGGAAAACATAACATCATATTTTGTGAGAATCTCTCAGTTAAGAGATCAACTACAAGCTATTGAAGAGATCATCTCAGAGAAGGAATTGGTAAACATAGTACTCAATGGTCTTCCCAAGACGTGGGATGCATTTTCCACAAGCATGAACACAGGGAAGGAGTATCCAACATTTGAAGAACTTTGGACTTGCTGTGCTCAAGAAGAATCAAGGATCAATGCAAAAGAGAAACCCCAAAAGAAGTACGATGATCAATCCTTCACAACAAGATTCAAGAATTTCAGGAACAAAAGGAAGTTTGCTTCAAGGAGGAAGCCAAATCAAGAGAAAGACATTTCAGAAGTACAATGCTTCAACTGTCGAAAGTATGACCACTACAAGAATCATTGTCTTGAGCTAAATAAAAGGAAGGAGAAAACACGAAGCATCAGTTTCCGAAGAACAGGAACCTACAAAGAAGACTAAGCAGGATGAAAGAGACTTCTTATTCTGAAGGTAACAATACTCTTCTTATTCCTTGTACATATCTTGTTTGCATCGTCTCTGTACATATCTTGTATATCTATCTCTTGGAAGATAATGTGTTCCAAGAAGAACTATACCGATGGAAGAACAACAAGATAATGATTTATATCATTGGATAATACATGAAAGAATGAAATACATCAAGCAAATCATGTGGAAACTATTGCAAGATAAGTCGAATAAATCATGAAGAGACTTAGAAGCAGCAAAGACAGAAAGAAGTCAGCAATCAAGAGGAAATTGGAGAAAGACTTATGACAACAACACGACGAAAGTGTGGACTTTGTTAGACAGAGAGAGCCAATTATATATTGCAGAAGACAATAAGGATGAAGACATAAGCGTGGACTCTATTAGATGGAGGGAGACGATTATATGCACTCATACATGAAGCAAGGATTAGGAGGGAACTAATCATATGATCCATTGAAGATGATGAAGTATATATGCATGGTAGTAACCATGAAAGACAATACGTTCTCAGTTCAACCTCTGAAGAAGTCTTCTTCGAAGAGAAGCCTTAAAGTGTCTATGGTTGTCCATCCAGATCTGTGATCCTATGATGAAAAGAAGTGGAATCTTTAGGGCATGGAATCTATAAGAAACTCCATGGACCCAAAGGCTAAAGAAAAATGAGGAAGAACATAAAGATTCCAAGAAAGAAGAGAAGCCTGAACAACCAATCATTGTATCGAGAATCACAAGATTACCAGCCTAATATGAAAGAAATCAAGCAGAATTGAAAGTTGTGATGAAGAACAGTGTACGAAAGACTTATGAATGAAAGCATTGCAAGATCCAGAACTAGAGGTTCTCCCAGATGGAGGGAGAAGACTATGATTGCTCATTCCGGCAAACCAGACATACCTCTACATGAGTCATTATATCATCCATGGGTTGAAGTGCTACATCAAGATGAATGCAAAGACTGTTCTCCAGAGTAATTGAACAAAGAGAATATGAAGAGCAACCTCAAGACTTTGAGGCATACCAGAAAGAGACCCTTGTATACAGATGAAAGAAGATAACTCGGTGAAGAACCTCCAATGCACACTAGAAGCGTGGTGAAGATTCTCTATATTGTATCAAGTTGCTTACTCAGTAGATTAGATCTCATGATGACAAGAGAAGTGCCACATAGAAATGTTCCAGTGTTCCAACAATGATATACTTTATTGATCAGAGCTACATGAAGCCTTAAGAGAAAACCAGTGCTCCAGAATGAAGTACATTTGAAATCAAGCATTACATTATCCGTGATGAAGTTTAGAAAGGAGAAAGAGGTTCTCCATTACATATCTCCACAGATGAGCAGATAAGTAGACATTTTGGTAAATCTTCTGTCCAAAATGAAAGAGTTTGCGTATTCAAGTTGGAGCTCGTGGAGACGACTTCCTTATTGAAAAAGGAGGAGACGACTCCCAGGTTGGGAGGGAGCACTGATATGTATTGATTTATGGAAAATCATTTTTCAGTTCGAAAAATGGTCCAGTATGAGCAGCTTCCTTTCCAGTTCAGAAAGTGTATTGAGATTTATGACGGACAACGATTTCCCATTGTGGTTAACATGGGAAATGGTCCAGATTGCTGATGTGTCATAGACAACAACTTCCCATTGTGGTTAAAATGGGGAGTGGTCTAGGGCAGTCTCTCTTCTCGAGGGTTATTGAAGAAGATTGGCCCGCCTCACCAAACACCAA
>JASDQU010100589.1:467685-477900 GCA_032191745.1 Picea mariana | reverse complement strand
TTGAAGCAATAGAAAATCTAACCCTACATTGTTTGGTGACATTAAGTCTTGCTTTGTCACATACCCAACCAAGAGGGTAAGGATTTGGATGTGGTTTCGTTATAAAACCCATCTTCTTGACAAGTGCTTCAGATATTAAGTTTACTTGGGAACCCAGATCAAATAATGTATCTATCTTAGTATGTTTAGATACAACTCATATATGAAATAGCTCATTCCTCTTTTGTTCATCAATATGAGATTCATCACTAGAACTTGAACTAGCATGAAGATATTCTTTACCTTATACTCCAGCTGCTGTGATATTTCCTTCATCTCCAGATTCAGAACCAAGATCTTGCTGCATTGTAGAAACAATCTTTGTCTTCCCCTTTCTAGTGAATTGTTTCGGTTTCTTTTCCAGATGTAGTTTCCAACAATGTTCTTCATCATGACCGCTCCTCTTGCAATGAGTACAAGATGGTTTTTCTCCTTCTCTCGTTACTGTAGTGGTCTTCTTGCCCTTCCTTTTGAACTTCTTGAAAGTCTTTTGTGGGAAATTGGAAGGTTTCTTCATGGGATCTTCTTGAACATGTTTCCCCCTGTTCTCAAGGTGAGTGGCTTGCATACAAACTTTGTCAAGATGAGTGGGATTAAACAAGAGAAAAGTATGATGAATATAACTATGAAGTGCACCAATATACTTCATTAAGGTTTCATAAGAATCCAAAGGAATATTCAATGCTAGAGATTTTTTCCTAAATTCCTCTGTGAAACTTTATACGTTCTGACCTTTACTCTGTCTCAACGTTTTCCATTCCATCATTGCTTTATGTAAATACCCTAATGGATAGAACTGCTTCCTTATCTTTGTTTTAAAATCCGATCATGAGGAAAGAAGCTTACCACACTTACTTTTGTCCTGTAGCTTGCTCTCCCACCATACGAGAGTGGTGCCTTCCAACCGAAGAGAAGCCAGATGCATTTTAACTTCCTCTTCGTCAATATGCTGAACACGACAATATACTTCAACCTGTCGAATCCAATTGTCTAACTTTTTAGGATTAGCATCTCCATTAAACATAGGTAAAGAAAACTTTACATCAAGCTTTAACAATGGTTTCTTAAAAGAGGATTTATGGTTAGAATGTTGAGAGTGATGAGAATTCTCAGAGGAAGAACTAGAACTTGAAGGTGAAGACGGAGGCTCAAGAGGATCTCCTCCAACCCCTTGGTTTACCGAAGCATCATCACCTGCATGTTCTTCCTTTTTCCTCTCCTTCTTCTTCATCCTCTTCTCGTAATCTCCATACATTCGTTCAACCATTTCTGACATACGATAAAAGACCATGTGAAAGTTTTTCTCCTGTTCATCATGCTTGTCTTCTTCTGCCATCTTCTTCCTTCGGGATGTATAGCCAACTTCGAGATTGAACATATTAAGAGTTCCTTCACCCTGCTTATGCTTGGCCCTAGTAAGCATTCATACTCAACAATTCAAGTCAAAGACAACTGCTCTGATACCAACATGATTCGGGATCTTTTCATCGGGTGACTTATTAAAGAATTGCATAAAATGAGCATAAACAAAAATACACCATAAAGAAGGAAAATCTCAAAATGAAAGAGACACAATCATGCAATATGAACACAAAGAACTTGATAACAAAGTTCGTCCCTGGTGGACTATGTCTCCGGGTCCTGCTCTCAAATGGGTAGGTCTTTTTATTAACTCCACAAAAGAATTGGGCAAAATACATAAATATACCTCATTCTGGAGTTAAGCCAAAGAAGTTTTGCTCATATCAGAAAACCAACACCACCACTACGTTCATGGCGTCTTTTTACCTAAAAATGACTATCTCCATGCCTCAATCCAAGTTGGACACTTTCGGGCCCCCAAGACACCCCTACCTCGTTTTTTGTGCCACTGCTCCTGCAATTAATGACTGACAGATCTCGAAATCCATGCCAAAATCTTGAAAAATGTACCCAAATCTGTACTGTACGAATGCACTCAGCCTGACCCTTCTCTTCGCTCTCGTGTGTCCTTTCATGGACTACGCGAAACCCCCTTATATACGAATTCTAGGCGATTACGTCATAACTCAAGTGGTTGGAAAATTGGTTAGATCGGCTAAATTAAGGTGTAGGCTGTTGGGAGGTTCCAGGGTTGAATTCCACAGACTCCCTATTTTACACATGTGTTACAACAAAGTTTTGGCGCGCTTTCTAAAATTGGGGGAGAAAATGGTGGAAAGGCTAAATTTAGTGGCGAATATGCTATATTTGGTGGTTGGTTGGGTTAAGCCCCCAAAGCAGCAGAATAATATGGTCATGTGGGATAAAACACATGATCAGGGGCTGGGCCGAAGGCTGAGCCCCTTTCAATGGCGCCTAAGTCTAAAGTTTACATTTAAATAACATTTAAACCATATTACAAACAAGAAACAATGTATGGTGTAGTGGTTAGCACGTGTGTGTAGGGCCTTTGGGATATTTGGAGGTTATGAGTTCGAATCTTGGGGAGTCGAATAATATTTTTCACATTCCAGCCATTGGAGGGGTGCCATGTGGTAGCCCATGGCTGGGCCATGTGGCACCATATAACTGGTCCACCAAAACTACCACTTGTCACAATATGATTTGCCAATGAAGTTGACATGTGTCATCACTAACATGCCCATGTGTCTGCCATGCCACATCATCTTGCCAACTCAGTTGTGCCACGTGTCACCCTTGCAATGGTGCTACGTGTCACTTTGACTTTTGTCTGTTTGACCAAATTTGACTAAACTTTGACCGCTTATAACTTTTGATCCATAACTTCGTTTGACAAGCCGTTTGCACAGTTAGAAAGCTTGCGATGCGCTTTTTGTGATTATGCCATTTTCAATGAGTTTTAGGAACTTTGATGTTTTTTCCCTTTTGCTGTCTGTTGGAGCCATTATGAGCGTTCTGATTTGCTTCTGTGCATTCTGAGTTGTCTTAACCTTCTTTGAATCCATTTTGGATCAGACAAACGTTGTTTCTTGTTGACAAGCTCAAAATCCACTTCATCCTTTTATCTTTGGACAATTTGTTTCATTCCATGTCCTCATTCTTCTACTATTGTATCCTTCTTCCCAAGTTGTAAAGATGGAAGTGAAAAAATCAAAAGAAGAGTGAGAGAACATTGGGGCGTAACATCTAGTGCATGGGCATATTAGGAGATATTTCAGTGGGTTCGATTCTTTGGATTTTCATGCAATATGGATACCAAATTCCTAAATTTGGTAAGCATTCATTCACTAACATATGAAGACTTCCATAACCATGATGGTTGAAACAAGAGTTGCTAAGTTGAATTTTGTTCTCAACAAACTGAACCAATTGGAAGAGAAAATGGATAACCTAATCCATGAGATTTGGAGGTTTGAAGCATGTGTGAGGAGCTGTATGAGGAGGAACACGCTATAAAGATGAACAAAGAGGAGCACGACAACATGGAATCATTATAGTGTGAATAAGTTGCTAGGGACAACCTTCGGAATGACACACCTTTTATATTCATCAATTTTGACCTAGTCTATGATGAGTAGCCTTTATCTAATCAGATTTTGTTGTAGGGTAATCTTTGAATACCTCTGGAAAGTGAATTGCAACTCACCTTAAAAAAAAAAAAGACTTGGATGAATGAAACATCATTTTTTTTTACTCATGACATCATGTTACAACAAAGGGAACCCATTACCATGAGTCCATGGCTCTAATCTTATTGTATTCAATAACTCCCAAAACTAGGGTTTTCAAGCTCAATTAGAGACAATGCAATTTTTGCACTCAAGAGTCAATTTTTTAAAACTCTACCTTTGGATTGTGTGAAAAATGTGCTCATGTCGTCCTTGTCTAAACATGCTTTCAAGAGCTTCAAACACTCATTTTTGTTGCTCATTTTGGTTTCTATCCCCCTAGCACCAATTCACCATGTGTCATTTAATGGCTTCGAAAAATGAGTTGTAACTTGTCATAAAATTAAAACCTAGACTCAGATCTATGAACCATCAATTCCATTGGAATCTTGACATCAAATTACAACTATGGACACCCCTATCACATGATTCCATGACATGAATCTTGTTTTGTTTGATGATTCATGTAGCTAGGGTTTTTCTCAATAAGAGAATGCAATTTTTGCATTCATAGATCAATTTTTGAAAACTTTTCCATGGGAGCATGTGGACAACATATCCACATAATCCTTTCCAAATCACACTTTGCTCAGTTTGGTTTTTATGCCCTTGACACCAATTTTCCATGTGTCCCTAAATGGCTCTAGGAAGTGAGTTGCAACTAGCCATAAAAGAAAATCAATGTTGGACTCATGACATTAGATTACAACTAGTGGTGTCCCATTCCTATGAGTCCATGGATCAAAACTTGTTTTATTTCATGATTCCTAGAAGTAGGGTTTTTTCTCAATAAAAGACAATGCAATTTTTTCATTAAAGGGTCAAATTTTGAAAAATCTACCTTGGGAACACGTGGACAACATGCTCATATTGGCATTTCCCAAACACACTTTCCAAAACTTAAAACACTCAATTGTTCTACTTGGTTTGGTTTTTATGCCCCGGGACCAATTATGGCATGCGTCTTTGAGATGATTTACCTAAACAAAATATGGGGCACAAAATAAAAAATGTGCAATGGAAAGGCATGCCATTAGTTGCAACATGTCTATTTTAATGGGGTCATCCTCCCTGTGTAATCAAAGAGGTCAAATGCATGTCCTATTGAGTTTTAACCATCATATTCAAAGGTTGTAATGGTTTTTGACCCTTAGATCATGGGCTTTTGTGAGTTGTAAATAATTTTTATTTGATTTAATCACATCAATGCCTTTTGAACATTGGTGTCAAGTGCTTGATTGATTTACGATGTGTGGCTCATTCTTATGAGTAAAATGAAATTGAAAAATGAAGAAAAGGGCCATGCATAAAAGGTTTAAATATGACAAGTTCAATGGTAGAGTTATGAAAAGGTGATGGGAAGAAAAGATTTATATGAAGATGTGAGAATGAATGAAGAGGGAAAGGGTATTTTCATAAATTCATTTTTTTTTTTAAGTTTCCATCATTGAGAGAAATGATCATTAGGAATCATGCATGCTTTGTTGCTAAATCTTGTCTTTCCTTAAACCCCGAGTAACTGGATTCTTGTTTGTTGAGTGATAATACTTTTACAACCCACACCCCATCCATCATGGAAATGAATTTTGTAGATGGTGAGGAGCATCATGGTATTGAAACAATCCACAATTCTATACCAAAGGTATATGAAAAGATAACAAATTAGGGCTCAATCTGATTTACAATGATCTTGATTTATATAACTTTACTGCATGTGAAAGTCCTTCCATTCCATGAAAGTCCATTAATACCATGAATAATTTACATGGATGAGATGCATGATTCTCATTGATGGTATGTGCATGCTATCCAAATCTTGAAAAAAGTTTATTTTTGTATAATATTTAGTAGACTATAATGATGTAATTAGTAGCAAATTGTGGGTTTGAAATTTTTTCCTTATAGTCTTACTTTAGTGGACTAGGATTTCTTAGTTTGATAAAGAAAGTAGTTGCATTATATTGCATGGGTGGTGAATTTATTAGCAAATTTGGTTGAATTTGGAGTGGTGCATCCAACCMAACAAGAAATTTGTTTTCCATGCAGTGCCCCACATGCTAAAGCCTAGGTTGAATGGGCTCATTTGTGTTTACATCACCTGTTTTAGGTTTTCAAAAAGTGTTGAAATTCAAGTGGGGAATAAGAATATTTCCGAACATGCCCATTACTTCAACCTCTTAAATATTTCCTAATGGGCATTCATCAACATCATTCATCATAAACATTAAATTAAAAAAAAAAAATTGAAATAATGTGAAAAGTGAAAAGTTGTGTCTATTAAAGAGGTTAGTTTAGTATATTGAAGAGGTTAGTTTAGTATAAATAAGAAGTGAGTTTGGCTCACTTGTAACTAAAGCAATTCACATCTCTTAGTAAATCTTTTCATTGAAGAAATTCACATCTCTGAGTGGCAATGACGGGGTTTCTTATTTTCCACCGAAATTGGGATTTCAAAATGGTCGAGCCATAGGTTGGTGCGACTTTACATCTGGAACCCACAAAGTGCTCTCAACACTCTTTACTTCGGAAGCCACGGCATGTGATGGTCATGTACGCGCTCTTGACATGTTCTGAGAAGAAGGCCATTGATTTAACTAAATCCCTTCTATGGACGTTCTGGGCATTACATCGGGACCTAGAGGGCTGATTGTTATGTTGGATGATTTTTGAATGATGGGGTTACCATTGTTTGTTCCATTGAGTTTCTCAACCACATGAAAAATTCTGGAGGAGGTGTTTTGAGTTTTAGACTCTGGATCATCCATAGAGTGTAGAGAGCATCCAGTCTGTGTATAATAAAGATGGGAGTGATATGAAATGTGATTATCCAAATACTAGTGGAGAAGTTAAAGAAATCACTTTGGTTTGGCATCATCAAATTGCTCCTTGTGGTAGATCACTTGCATGGATTGCTGAAGTTTGAAATCCAGCACCAGCAAAATGTGCATATTAGCACCTACGAGATCCACACGTCCAATAGCAGCCTGTTGGTAGCCAATTCAATTTTTTCCATTTCCCTAAAAGATGCCTACACCTATGTCTCCTGAAATTCAAATTATTGTCGCATTTTGCAAATAGACAATATTTTCATTTCTTGCGACACTTGAAAATTGGTCTCGATTTAGTTTTCACGACTGTAAGCGTGAAAACTCCTCTATAATTATTTGAACTGACATGGTCTGTTATTGATATTTTGAGTGGCACTTTATCTTTGGTTTATCATGTGGCTAGAAAGATTTTTCAAACTTTGCCTATTCTTACTTTGATTGCGCAACTTGATTTTATTTAATTGGTAAAGCATTGAGCATATGGAGACTTGCCTAGTTATTGATTTATATATGGTCATGGTTTATTTTTGTTTTTATGTATATAATGCAATCCTTATTATAAGCTATTGGCTTATTGATTTCATGAAATTAATTGTCACCATGTTTTAAAACCTTTGATTAGAATGTTTGATTATGCAATGGCGCGTTGGTTAAACAGATGGGTTTTGATTTAACGTTAAATGACAATGGTTTGAATTATTACAATGGCACATATTTAACTTTAGGTTTGATTTCACATTGAATATTCATGGTTTCAAACAATGCATTGGCGCATTGATATTTGGGTTGGCCGAATAATATGGTTTGAATGATGTTATGATTGATTGAACAACGTTGTACTTTGTCATTACTGTTATGCATGGTGGTGGATAATCCCACCACCCTCGCACGCGCACATTAATTTGCTTCCCCTTTGATCGTTCTCAGTTGTTAGCCCAAACGATTTTGCCCCTGTGTGTTGTCGTTTTCAATCCAAACCTTGACCATGCGCCTGGACCATGGCTTCGGTCGTGAGGGCTGAACCCAATGGTAGCCAGGCGTTGCTGATGTTCAACAATGCTTATAGTGACCTTGAAGAATTTGGATGGCTCCCGTTCATACAAAAGTTTGATGGGTTTAACCCTTGCGTGGCTCGACAATTTGCATTAACCTTTGATCGCTGCCGAGACAAGGTTGGGGATGTCCAATTGGAAATTAACGAGCAATTTCTCAGTTTAGCTACCGGTCTGCCTGCAACTGGAAAGAGATGGTCAAAAAATTGCAAAGTGGAAGAGGTCCCATGGACATTGCTCTTCCATTCTCGAAGGGTGAGCTCCTGTGACAAAGGTTTGCCTACAAATATGCTCAAGCAACGTTGGCACGACTTGTTGATGATAACCAAGTAGTTTATCACTTGCGAGGGTCGGTATGGGTTCGTTTTCTTATACCATATTCGTTTACTCATGGTTTTCATGGGCTATGAGCTTAATATGCCTTATTACCTGCATAGGAGCCTGTTTAAAATGTCTAAGAGGTACAAATGGAATCAGGCCGATAGCATCCTTTTTCACTTTGGATTAATTAAAATGCTTGTTGTTTATCATTTGGGGTTACACCGAGACTGTTGGAATGATTTTCTTATTCACAATAATTTTGAAGATTCAAACCCACCACAGGTTGACAAACATGTGGTGAGCGAGGGAAAGTCTGTACCCCCGGTACCCTACAGTGTTTTGTTGCCTAAACCCCTACCCGACTCACCTCCCAACCTACCCCACTCTGTGGCCGAGGAGGTCGAAACTGTTAAACCCATGGGCAAGAAACCTAAAGCCAAACCTACTGCGAATTACAAAGGCAAAAAGAATGCTCGATTAATCTCTCGCATGGCGAGAAACAAACCAAAACCTCCTGTCAACCCTGACCCTATCATGGTGAGTGAAGATTCCGACTCAGAGGTGGAACATTACCTGGCAAGTGAGTATCCCTATTCGGAAGGTCTTTGTGCCAAACCCACATACGATTTTGTTAAAAACCTACCACCTTGCTTGCAAAATGACCCTAATTACTCAGGCATTAAAATGCCTTGTGAAACCCCCGGTGACTCGTCAAAACCCTCCCCTGCTCTACCTCAACCAGCTGTGCCACCCTGTGATTAGTGTGGCTAGTGGTTAGAAAGGTACTATCTCGATGTGCCAATGCTACAGTCTAGAATTCATTCTCTAGAGGATCAAGTTGCAAGGCTTACCAGGCAAAGGGTTGAGCTTCAAACCACTAACAAGAAACAACGAACAACAGGTTCGATTTTGTTTAAGAATGTGGAGTCAGCTACAACGGTCGTGAACTCAAAGCTGGCATAGCTCGAGCAGCCTCACTGGTATGTCTATTACCTGTTTATATAACAAACTCGTGGCTCTGTTTGCAGCGTGGATTTGCTTTGACACATAAGCATGCACTATATGCATAATTTTTTTTTGATTAATCGAATTTCGTTTCCCGGTTTAGTTTTGATTGGATTTTTCTTTGATTCGATTGATTGTGCTATAGATTGGATTGGTTTGATTTTAGCTTAATTTGGGATATTCTGTTGCTAATTGAAGTCACTGTATCTATTATAGACACAAGTTGTTTCTGGTATTTCAATGTTGAACACAATAAATGTTTCGATTCGAATTAGTTATGGTGTATGGTTACGGTTTTATGCACATATGATTTTCGACCAAGCTCGAATATAGTCTGGATTATGTTTAATATGATTCTGTTTTATATGCACCCAAATCCTGAATAGATACGAATCATAAAATTTATACCCAGCCAATTGATTCTCGTGTTATCAGTTTGACTCATATTGCGATGGATATATTGCTTAAATTTGATTTAGGGAATGAAAGTGACTATACCCATGGATTACGATTTGTCTCTATTTTTAACTTAGTCACAATTTGCTTCGATTGTTGCCCAGTTTATGTTTATTACTCCTGTTGATGGTTGTGATCACTATTTGATCCTGTGTTGGCTGCGTAACACTCAGTGATCGAAATCTATGGTGAAGTTTGGTTGATGCTGTTATGAATGTTTTATTTGACTATAATCATAATAGTCTTTCCATCTTGGTATTTGATTAAAATAGCATGAATCTTATACACATTGTTACAGCCGTAACAAATCAATTGTGATTGTGTTGGATTACGATTGTGTTGGATTACATCATATCTTATAAGATATGATTCACCATTGATTTCATTTGAATTGAAACAGTCTTGTTACTATTGACCCGATTTTATGGTAACAGTGAAATAGAGTACTCCTACCTCTGTTTTCGATTGAATCATTTTCGGCTTTGTGTAAATTGAATGATAAACTCTTTGGAATCATAGTGATTCGTTTTGGATATTTATTAAAAGAAAATTAAATTGAATTATTTTAATGAGATTTAATTTGATATTTATTTGGTCTTGTATGCTATTTTAGACTAGCTACAGAATCAGATGATTCTGTAGCTGAGTCTATAAGATTAGATTTTTATTGTTTTGTTGATGAAATATCTTTATAATTTGATATTTTTGTCTATTGTAGGTAAATTCAAAATTGCAGTAGAGTTATTGAGTAGTTAGGGGATATTTCAAATATTTCACTTATATTTTAGTTTCCTAGTTTAGTTGATTTTGGGGATATCTCCCAGATTATGTAAAACAATTTGATATTATCCACAGGGAGGTTTTACCCTGTGGAGAGACTTATAAATACCTATCATTTTTGTA
>JASDQU010100589.1:378521-398614 GCA_032191745.1 Picea mariana | reverse complement strand
CCCAATAGCCTCATACCATAGTGTCTTGGGAAAAGTTTGAGTCGTTCTTTTTGGAAAAATTCGGAGATGGTAAACCTCCGAAAGTCTTAGTCATGGACCTCTCGAGCTTAAAAATGAACCCGAAAGAAAAAGTTAAATATTTTAATCAAAGATTTTTAACACTTAAAAATCGAATCCCTGCAGATTCGATGCCTGCCGAGAGTCTTATAATAGAATACTACACTAAAGCTCTACATCAAAATATAGCTATTTGGGTCAAACATTCTAAAAAGGCCATGTTGTTAGAAGCCTTCAAGGAGGCTACTCAGATAGAAAAAGACATACTTAGCCTTAAGGACTCTTCTAGCAATGAAACTGAGACTGTTTCTTCTTCCAAAAAGAAGATTGAAATTCTCCCCAGACCTACACAAAACAAATCACAACCGGAAAACTCTGATTTGGAAAATTTAACCAAAGTTGTACAAAAATTATCTAATCAAGTTATATATTTAAAAAGGTCGACTGAAGAAGCTTCCTCGAGTAAAGGATCCTACAAACCCCCTTTCCGAAAGCCTTTTCAAACCAATTGGCCTAACCCAAACCCCGAAGGCTTGAACCTAGAAAGTTTGCAATGTGCTCTTCAGACAATTCTAGAAGCCCAAGATAACTTGATGCCCTCTGATATTCCTCAGGAGGAAGTCAAGCAGGAAACAACTCAATAAGAAGAGTCTTCTCCAAACATCGTTGGACACTTCTCGAACAGCATCTTTCAAGCCAACTTCGAGACTATTCACCCTTACAACACTAGGAGTAAGACAGCAAGCAAACCTTCTGCCGAAAACACTACAACTCCACCTCCAAATCCGTCTAAGTCAGTAGAAACTAAACAGAGTAATGAAAACCCTAAATTAAATTATGATGTTGTTGAGGATCTAAAAAAATTAAGGGCTAACATTTCTATTTATGAGTTGTTGAAGTTTCCATTTTTGTTACAGAAGATGTTGCAAAATATTTTGGAAAATGGAAAGAATGGTAAATCAAATGGTAATAAGGTTGTGCAAAGAAAATCTCCGCAGAAGACTTCCACAAAAAATTTTGATCCTCAAGACAAAGGAAGCCTTCCTGTAACTTCTGTAAATAATAATGTAAATAATGTGAATAATGTAGATAAANGTATCATTAGAAAATGCGAGTAAGAAACCACAAGCTACAACTCTAAGTACTCGCAAGAATGTACCTCCTTTTCTTTTAACTTTCAAAATATTCAACAGAAATGTGCATAATTGTATGGTTGACTCAGGAGCATCATCAAATGTGATGCCTTGGTCAGTCTGCCAAAAGATTAATGCCGAAGTAGAACCATCTTCTTTGAAAATCATACAACTTGATCAAACAGATGTTAAAGTTATAGGCGAACTAAAAAATGTATTGATTAGATTATCGTCTAACCCCAAAGTTCATCAGGTTATTGATATAATTGTAGTGGATATTCCAGAAGTGTATGGCATGTTTTTGAGCAGGGACTGGTCGGAGCAGCTACATGGTTACTTCGCAACGGACTGGTCTCACTTATGGTTTCCAGAAAACGATAAGCCCAAGAAGATCAGAGTGAATCATGAGCGTTACCTCAAGTTCACGGTAACTGACTTGAACGACCCTAATGAACCATACACACCTCCCGTTGATTCACCTGAGGTCCAAGGAATGGACACCTTCTTCGAAAATTTCATGGCTGAAGTTTCACCTATCAACAATCCTGAACAGCAATCCGAGATCGTAGCATATGTACAACCAACAACTTCTATACAACAGACCCATGAGCCTGATGGAAATCAAATTTGGTCTCTATATTTCGACAGTTCCAAGTCTAAAGAAGGAGCTGGTGTAGGCTGCATCATTATCGATCCAGCAGGTAATAAGACATTAATGGCTTGTAGATTAGAATTTGAATGTACAAACAATATTGCAGAATATGAGGCTTTACTGCAAGGTCTCAGAAAAGCCTTGGACATGAAAATTCAAAATCTGGTGGTATTCGGCGACTCTGAAATAGTGGTTAGATAGGTAAGAGGCTCTATACACTGTTTTTCCCCCCATCTCAAAAGTTACCAGTATGAGGTATGGAGTTTATTGAACAAATTTTCTGCTTTTAATATAAATTCCATTCCTAGATTAAACAATGCCGAAGTAGATCTACTAGCTAATGTTGCCTCTAAACTTCTTCCTGCAGAAGGCTTATCCCCAAATGCATTCTCCATGGAGCTATTGTTTCGACCATTTGTTCTTGACAATATCACAAAATGGAGAGTATTTGACGATGATCAACAGATCATTAACTTTCTTCACATGGAAGAAACCTTTCAAGGCGCAGTGATAGATGAACAAACGCATGACGACAATTTGCACGACTTTACGGTAATACCTAATCCAAAATCTTCTGAAGCTCTATCGGACATGGTAAATTTCGTACCCAAATCTGTTGTTAGATTAGAAAAGTTTTATGATTTTGAAGATAAATTTAAAAAGACAGTCAATTGCAAAACTAGTAGTTCCTCATTATCTTATGAAAAAGTCAATTTAGGAACTAGTGAAAATCATCAGTGTATCAACTTAGGCTTGGGATGTTCTAGACAAGAAAAAGCTACTGTTGTTAAATTATTTAAAGAATTCAAGGATGTCTTTGCATGGACATACGATGATCTTAAAACATTTGATTCTAATATTATACAGCATGTCATCCCGATGAAGCCCCAAACCTTACCCTTCCAACAAAAACTGAGGAAAATGCATCCTAAACTAGAACCGACCGTACAAAAAGAATTGAATAAACTCCTGAGTGCTAAAATAATTTTTCCTGTTAGGCACACTCAGTGGGTATCCAACCTCATCCCAGTTCGGAAGAAAAACGAAGAAATTTGACTTTGTGTCGATTTCTGGAACCTCAACAAAGCATGTGACAAAGACAATTATCCTGTCCTGCCCATGGAAAAGATCTTGCAATAAGTATTTGGTTCCAAGAGGCTATCTCTACTGCATGGTTTCTCTGGATATAACCAAGTCTTGATGTCTCCGCCAGACCAACTAAAAACTACCTTCCGTACTCCGTGGGGCACTTATGCTTATTGTAAAATGCCCTTTGGATTGATTAACGCTGGTGCTACCTTTCAGAGAGCAATGGACATTGCTTTTAGAGGCTTAATCAATCAATCCATGGTAGTTTACTTAGATGATGTGACCGTGTATTCTAAAAACAAAGACGATCATCTAGCTCACTTACGAGCCGTTTTGCTACGATGTCGTAAATACAGCATCTCCTTGAACCCCAAGAAGTCCATCTTTGCAGTAGAACAGGGTAAACTCCTAGGATTCATTGTGTCTAGTGATGGAATGATTATTGACCCTGAGAGGACCCAAGTCATCACTAAACTTTCCCCACCTACCTCCAAAAAATCCATGCAGTCTTTCTCAGGCCAGATTAATTTCGTGAGAAGATTTGTCCCCAGTTTCTCCGAAATGGTTAGGCCTCTCCAGAATCTGATTAAGAAATACACCCAATATCACTGGGGACCCATAGAAAATCAAGATTTTAATGACATAAAGAAGGCCATAATATATGCTCTGTCTCTCATGAGCCCTGATTTCTCTCAAGATTTTACACTCTATACTTTTGCCTCTGATCGTTCCTATGCCGCAGTCCTAACTCAGAAGAATTCCGAGAACAACGAAGTACCCATTGCCTTTATGAGCTCTACTTTCAAAGGTGCTGAACTTAACTACCCAGCGGTCAATCGGCAAGCCTACGATGTTTTCAAAGAATTTAAGCATTTCCGATCCTATCTTTTGAAGTCAAGGATGAAATTCATTGTGCCCTACCCTGCCGTAAGGAACTTGTTAGTGAAAAAGGAGTTAGGAGAGAAAAGAGCCAACTGGGTCACCCCCTTGCAGGAGTATGACTTAAAAATCACCCCAGCACAGATCGTGAGAGGCCAAGGGTTGTGTAAGTTGGTAGTTGATTCAGAAACTAAACAGCAAGAAGATAGTGATACGTCAAACCTAGAACAACGCAATCAGAGTTTGATTTGTTGCACACAACAACTCGTAAGTCCTTGGTGCAACGATATTAGATACTCTCTTGAACATGGATCAGCACCCCGTCACCTTGACCCCACCAAAAGAAGAGCGTTGAGACTAAAGTCCACATCCTTTCATCTAGTTAACGGTATGTTGTTTCGTCAGAATTTCGATGGCGTACTGATGCGCTGTCTTGAAAAAGACGAAGCAGAGAAAGTCTTGCTTGAGTTGCATGTAGGAGAAGTTGGTGGTCACTTCGGTGGCAACACCACTACTCATAAGGTTTTAAGAGCCAGTTACTACTGGCCCACGCTTTTTAGGGATGCCCATGCCTTGTGTCGTAAATGTATTATCTGTCAAAAAGCATCAGGGCGATTGCAAAAACCATCCTTCCCCTTGCAACCCGTTTCAGTCAATTCTCCTTTCCAACAATGGGGCCTTGATATTATAGGTCCTATTAACGCTCTGTCCTCACAAAAACACAAGTATATTGTGACAGACACCGATTACTTTACTTGTTGGTCTGAAGCCGCCGTGCTAAGAACTGTTAACACAAGTCAGGTGATTGCTTTTCTGAACTCGAATATCATCACTCGTTTCAGTATCCCTGATTGTCTAGTATTTGATAACGCTTCATACTTTTCTTCTCTTGAGATGAGTGAGTTCTCCTTAGAGAAAGGAATAAAGATGAAGTATTCTGCTAGTTACTACCCCAAGGGAAATGGCTTAGCAGAATCAACAAACAAGAACTTGATCAAAATTATCAAGAGAACCGTGGCTGAAAATCACAAGAACTAGCACAATGCGCTGCTAAGTGCGTTGTGGGCTGATAGGGTGACACCCAAAACCACTATAGGTAATTCCCCCTTTTTCCTCGTTTATGGCAGAGAATCCATTCTGCCACCTCACATTCTTCTTCCTTCGCTTCAATTGTCANNNNATGAAGTTAGAAGAAGTAAGAACCCAAGCTAAGCGTAAGTTAGACCAACATCAACAACTGATTAAAAGCTGGTTCGATTCTAGTTCTGCTTCTGATAGGAATTTTGAAGTAGGCGATCTCGTCTTAAAGTGGGACAAACCACACGAAGGAAAGGGTGAGCATACCAAGTTTCAAAATTTGTGGCTTGGGCCATTTTTGATTGCTGAAAAGCTAGGTCCTAGTTCCTTTCGATTACAGAATATTGAAGGGCAGCTTGACACCTATCCGGTGAATGACCAAGCCCTGAAAAGATACTTCGCCTGATTACTACCCTTGTATATTATGTAAATATTTTCTCTTGTTTTATTTTTCCTTTGTTTTTGGTTTTGATTTGATTCATCAGTTTTGCGTTTTTGAAAGATATGCATACCTGTGCACTGAGCCATTCAGACAAAGACCATAGAAAATTTCTTCCCTGAAATAACTTCTGAAAGATTGTACGAACAACAGTGATATTTTTCAAAAAACTGATATTATGTTGGAAAATTTCGTTGTTTGAAAGAAGTTTACTAATTTCAATCTCTGAGCAAGGTTTGTCATGATCATCTATTATCTTTTTACGCTGTCCCTTTTCCGTAAAGGAATGACTCAAAAGGATGCCTCCCTGTCATAGCAAGTTGTTTTGTAAATAAAACATTTCTGGAGCTGAATAAAGGACAGTGTCAAAAAACTCTGATGAGGTCTGAAAAAATATGATAAAATATCAGGATTTTCAGCGTCACCCCGCTCAGCTATCCATAAAAGAAAAATAAAATTAAAATAGTAANATGTCATAGCAAGTTGTTTTGTAAATAAAACATTTCTGGAGCTGAATAAAGGACAGTGTCAAAAAACTCTGATGAGGTCTGAAAAAATATGATAAAATATCAGGATTTTCAGCGTCACCCCGCTCAGCTATCCATAAAAGAAAAATAAAATTAAAATAGTAATAAGAGCTATGGGAAATGTTTGTAAACCCGCCGGGATACTGAACAGGTCCGCTGGTAGCGGGTAAATGCAAGCATGGTGCCAAGACAACTTCATCGGGGTACTGAACAAACCCGCTGGCAGCGAAGCAATGTCGGGTACACGAAAATCTGTAAAAAATTATAAGAAACCTCTTTAATGTCCTTTATTCTGATCTAGAGCTTCTTGATAGGATACAGACGTCGGAGTGGGTTAAATGGCAACCCTGTCGAGGCTATGGATGCCTGCTGGCAGAAGTGGCCATGCCAACAGTATTGAAGATTGTATCATTAATATCATGACTTGCTGATCTTAAGACTGTTATTAGTTTTCATCTTTTAAAACATTGCTGGAAAAGATGGTAAATGATGATGTTTGTACGATTTTCTGATTGTTGTTTTTGAGTTGAAAGTTTCTTTGCTGTCTTAATATGAATTTATTTCTTTTGACAGAGATAACTGCTTCTCCCAGTGTGTCGCCATTGTTGGCAGCCAATTCAATTTTTTCCATTGCCCTAAAAGCTGCCTACACCTATGTCTCATGAACTTCAAATTATCGTCGCATTTTGCAAATAGACAATATTTTCATTTCTTGCGACACTTGCAAATTGGTCTCGATTTAGTTTTCACGACTGTAAGCGTGAAAACTCCTCTATCGTTATTTGAACTGACATGGTCTATTATTGATATTTTGAGTGGCACTTTATCTTTGGTTTATCATGTGGCTGGAAAGATTTTTCAAACTTTGCCTATTCTTACTTTAATTGCGCAACTTTATTTTATTTAATTGGTAAAGCATTGAGCATATGGATACTTGCCTAGTCATTGATTTATATATGGGTCATGGTTTATTTTTGTTTTTATGTATATAATGTGATCCTTATTATAAGCTATTGGCTTATTGATTTCATGAAATCAATTGTCACCATGTTTTAAAACCTTTGATCAGAATGTTTGATTATGCAATGGTGTGTTGGTTAAACATATGGGTTTTGATTTAATGTTAAATGACAATGGTTTGAATTATTACAATGGCACATATTTAACTTTAGGTTTGATTTCACATTGAATATTCATGGTTTCAAATAATGCATTGGCGCATTGATATTTGGGTTGGCCAAATAATATGGTTTGAATGATGTTATGATTGATTGAACAACGTTGTACTTTGTCATTACTGTTATGCATGGCGGTGGATAATCCCACCACCCTCGCATGCGCACATTAATTTGCTTCCCCTTTGATCATTCGTAGCTGTTAGCCCAAATGATTTTTCCCCTGTGTGTTGTTGTTTTCAATCCAAACCCTAACCATGCGCCCACACCATGGCTTCGATTGTGAGGGCTGAACCCAATGGTAGCCAGGCATTGTTGATGTTCGACAGTGCTTACAGTGACCTTGAAGAATTTGGATGGCTCCCGTTCATACAAAAGTTTGATGGGTTTAACCCTTGCGTGGCTCAACAATTTGCATTAACCTTTGATGGCTGCCGAGCCAAGGTTGGGGATGTCCAATTGGAAATTGATGAGAAATTTCTCAGTTTAGCTACCGGTATGCCTGCCACTGGACAGAGATGGTCAAAAAATTTCAAAGTGGAAGAGGTCCCATGGACATTGCTCTTCCATTCTCGAAGGGTGAGCTCATGTGACAAAGGTTTGCCCGCAAATATGCTCAAGCAATGTTGGCACAACTTGTTGATGATAACCAAGCAGTTTATCACCTGCGAGGGTTGGTATGGGTTCGTTTTCTTATACCATCTTTATTTACTCATGGTTTTCATGGGCTATGAGCTTAATATGCCTTATTACCTACATAGGAGCATGTTTAAAATGTCTAAGAGGTACAAACGAAATCAGGCCGATAGCAGCCTTTTTCACTTTGGATTAATTAAAATGCTTGTTGTTTATCATTTGGGGTTACACCGAGACTGTTGGAATGATTTTCTTATTCGCAATAATTTTGAAGATTCAAACCCACCACAGGTTGAAAAACTTGTGGTGAGCGAGGGAAGGTCTGTACCCCCGGTACCCTACAGTGTTTTGTTGCCTAAACCCCTACCTGACTCACCTCCCGACCTACCCCACTCTGTGACCAAGGAGGTCGAAACTGTTAAACCCATGGGCAAGAAACCTAAAGCCAAACCTACTGCGAATTCCAAMGGAAAAAAGAAYGCSCRATTAATCTCTCGCATGGCGAGAAAYAAACCRAAACCTCCTGTMAACCCTRACCCTATCATGGTGAGTGAAGATTCCGACTCAGAGGTGGAACGTTACCTGGCAAGTGAGTATCCCTATTCGGAAGGTCTTTGTGCGAAACCCGCATATGATTTTGTGAAAAACCTACCACCTTTCTTGAAAAATGACCCTAATTACCCAGGCATTAAAATGCCTTGTGAAACCCCTAGTGACTCGTCAAAACCCTCCCCTGCTCTACCTCAACCAGCTGTGCCACCCTGTGATCAGTGCGGCTCGTGGTTAGAAAGGTACTATCTCGATGTGCCAATGCTACAGTCTAGAATTCATTCTCTGGAGGATCAAATTGCAAGGCTTACCAGGCAAAGGGCTGAGCTTCAAACCACTAACAAGAAACAACGAACAACAGGTTCGATTTTGTTTAAGAATGTGGAGTCAGCTATAGCGGTCGTGAACTCAAAGCTGGCATAGCTCGAGCAGCCTCACTGGTATGTCTATCACCTTTTTATATAACAAACTCATGGCTCTGTTTGCAGCGTGGATTTGCTTTGACACATAAGCATGCACTATATGCATAATTTTGTTTTGATTAATCAAATTTCGTTTCCCTGTTTAGTTTTGATTGGATTTTTCTTCAATTCGATTGATTGTGCTATAGATTGGATTGGTTTGATTTTAGCTTAATTTGGGATATTCTGTTGCTAATTGAAGTCACTGTATCTATTATAGACACAAGCTATTTCTGGTATTTCAATGTTGAACACAATAAATGTTTCGATTCGAATTAGTTATGGTGTATGGTTACGGTTTTATGCACATATGATTTTCGACCAAGCTCGAATATAGTCTGGATTATGTTTAATATGATTCTGTTTTATATGCGCCCAAATCCTGAATAGATACGAATCATAAAAATTATACCCAGCCAGTTGATTCTCGTGTTATCAGTTTGACTCATATTGCGATGGATATATTGCTTAAATTTGATTTGGGGAATGAAAGTGACTATACCCATGGATTACGATTTGTCTCTATTTTTAACTCAGTCATGATTTGCTTTGATTGTTGCCTAGTTTATGTTTATTACTCCTGTTGATGGTTGTGATCACTATTTGATCCTGTGTTGGCTGCGTAACACTCAGTGATCGAAATCTATGGTGAAGTTTGGTTGATGCTGTTATGAATGTTTTATTCGACTATAATTGTAACAGTCTTTCCATCTTGGTATTTGATTAAAACAACATGAATCTTATGCACATTGTTACAGCCGTAACAAATCGATTATGATTGTGTTGGATTACGATTGTGTTGGATTACATCGTATCTTATATGATATGATTCACCATTGATTTCATTTGAATTGAAACAGTCTTGTTACTGTTGACCCGATTTTATGGTAACAGTGAAACGGAGTACTCCTACCTCTGTTTTCGATTGAATCATTTTTGGTTTTGTGTAAATTGAATGATAAACTCTTTGGAATCATAGTGATTCATTTTGGATATTTATTAAAAGAAAATTAAATTGAATTATTTTAATGAGATTTAATTTGATATTTATTTGGTCCTGTATGCTATTTTAGACTTGCTACAGAATCAGATGATTCTGTAGCTGAGTCTGTAAGATTAGATTTTTATTGTTTTGTTGATGAAATATCTTTCTAATTTGATATTTTTTGTCTATTGCAGGTAAATTCGAAATTGCAGTAGAGTTATTGAGTAGTTAGGGGATATTTCAAATATTTCACTTATATTTTAGTTTCCTAGTTTAGTTGATTTTGGGGATATCTCCCAGATTATGTAAAACAGTTTGATATTATCCACAGGGAGGTTTTACCTTGTGGAGAGACTTATAAATACCTATCATTTTTGTAATAATGTTCATCCTCATTCATGGGAGAACAAGGATATGGAGCTTTAATACAGACTGAAGCAGAATTTGGTGTTTTGTCACAGCTTTGGCTTCTCATTATATCAATATTTTGTTTCATGTTGTGTATATCAATTTGTATCTGGTTAATGACTACTTTAGCTATCTTGATCATGTGCAAATGATATAATTTTAATCACTGTAATCCATATCTGGTTTCTTCCAATTGTATAAAAGACATAACAATTGTCTAATTCAGTTTGTGAATGACAGGTTTATCTCCTTCATGAGTTGAATTATCAAATATAAGTTTTTGTATAACAGGTTTCCCTTATTGCAGAGATTTATAATCATAAGATTGTTATGATTTTTATGTCTTGTTTGTCCTGTAAACCACTCAAAGAGCAGCGCAGCTAATCGTTTATGAGAAGCTTTCGGACCAACCGGTGTGAGTTTACTTCCTCTGACCAGCTTTGAAGTCATCATACGCAGGACAAATTAGGAGCGCTTCCAGGTCAATTAGACACTTGTTTGTTTACTGTTTTTATTAGTAGTTTAATTTAGATATTAGTTTAGTTAGAATTATTATATTAGATCGTTTAATTTTAGTAAATATATTAGATCATTTAATTTCAGTATTTTTATTTCTTATTCATCTCATTAAATAAAAAAAAAATCAAAAAATATTCTTAGCTCTCTTAGGACAGAAAATACATTAGTTTTACAGGTTTTATTTAAATCTGTCAATTGTGTATATTGTATATTTGTGAATAAGCTGTAATATAATTAGTAATTAAACAATTAATTAGTAGAGTTAGTGTAATAGTAATTAGTAGAATAGTTAGAGTAGTTTGTATTTAGTTTTAGTTTATTTATTTTGTTTTAATTAGATTAGTGTGTTAGCTGGTTTTTATTTATTGTTAGTTAGTTTAGTTTGTTTTACTTAGTTTTGTTTAGTTTAGTTTGTTTTATTAGTTTTAGATAGATTAGTTAATTTAGGCTAGTTTCCTCTTTGGTTTTTCTTAAGACCTCAGGGCGACCAACAGAGCCGTTAAACCCATCAGGGTGGTTCATTCCAAACGGCTTGGGTTATTAGACAACCCCGGACCAGTTCCACTCTCTCAGTTGACGGACGGTCAATTTCGCCCGTCAACACAGCCCTAGTTTGAAGTTGTTTTATTAATGTATGCATTCTGAGGGACAATGGATAATTGGAATAAAAACATTGTTCATGATATGTCTAATTCCATTGATTCAATCCCTTGTACATGATGAAGTCAATCCTAGTGAATTATGGCATAGAAGGTATACTCACCTTCATTATCAAGCATTTCCATCTCTAAATCAAATGGTGGTAAGTGTACCAGAATCTCAACCACTACATGAAGGTGTTTGCAGAGGCTGTGCACTTGGGAAGAATGTTAAGAAGCTATTCCCAAGCAATGAAAATAGATCTAAGGAGATCTTGAAATTAATGCATTCATATGTATGTGGTCATATGCATGTGAAGTCTCTAGAAAGATCTTTTTACTATGTAATATTTATCGATGACTTCTCATGAAAGAATTGGATGTACCTATTGAAGACGAAAGATGAAGTATTTGACAAGTTTCAAGAATTCAAGGCTAAAGTGGAAACTTGATAGATAAGAAGATCAAGACTCTAAGGTCTGATAATGGAGGAGAATATACCTCCAGAGAGATCATTTCCTTTTTGCAAAGCAGCTGGGATTGAGAGGGAGCCGATTGTTCCCCATAATCCTCAACAAAATGGTGTGGAAGAAAGGAGAATAAATCTATTGAAGAATTTGTTAAGGCAATGTTGAATGATCAAAATTTATCCATGTTTCTACTGGGAGAAGAAGCTATGGAAGCCATATATATTTAGAATATAATTCCTCATCGTATATTGAATAACATGACTCCAGAAAAGGGAGCTAACGTTTGAATTTGAAATGAAGGATCTTGGTCTCATGCACTACTATTTGGGACTGGAAGTATGGCAGAATCCTCATGAAATCTTCCTAGGTCAAGGAAAGTATGTAGTGAATATCCTTCAAAAGTTTGGGATGATGAATTGCAAATCCATGGAAACTCCCATGGTGAAAAACCTGAAGAAGTTGAGAGACTCTAATTTTGATCTAGTAGACCCCTCCACGTATCGACAATTGATTTGCTCATTGATGTATTTGGTTAATACTAGGTCAGACATTTGCTTCGTTGTGAACACATTGAGCAAGTTCTAGGTGGAACCGAGACATTGACATTGGATAGCTGCAAAGAACATTTTGAGATATTTGCATGGCACACTAAATTATGGTTTAAGATATGTCTCAAACAGTGATGTACAATTGCAGGGATATACAGATTTTGATTGGGCGGGGAGTGCAACTGACAGAAAGAGTAATTCCAGTGTATGTTTCATTTTGGGCTCTACTGCGATATCTTGGTCTAGCAGGGAACAAAAGTTCTTCATACTCAGCATTGGAGAGGCAGAGTATATTGCAGCTTGTGTTTCTTGTACAGAAGCAGTATGGCTCTGTAAGCTAGGTTTTGGACTATTTAACTAGGTGTTGTGATATGCCATGATAATCAAAGTTGTGTGAAGATTTTATAGAACCTTGTGTTCCATGACAAGTCGATGCACATTGAGATCAAGTATTACTACATCCATAATAATGTCCAAAAGGGAGAAGTGAAGCTCTAGTACATCTCCATCGATGAGGAGATAATAGATATTCTGATGAATCCCTTGTCAAAATGGAAGTTTTTACACTTCAGGGACAAGCTAGGGCTTGTGGAGATTGCTCCCCTGGTTGAGAGGGAGCAATAATATTCTTGCATTATGGATAGTCATTGTGCTGCTAGACTGACATTCTACCTGTGGAGAATGGTCCAGGTTGGGAAGATTGTTGATGTGTCATAGAATGACATTTTTCTGTAGAAAATGGTCTAGGATTGAAATTCTTCTGTGGCACATATGGTGACCTAATCAATATGAATGGTCCACCCCCTATGGCACAAATGGTGACCTGATTAGGGAGGTTGGTACAGGGTTGACATTTTCTCTATGGAACATGGTGACCTGATTAGAGAAAGAGGTATGGGACTGGCATTCTTCTATGGCACATGTAGTGACATGATTAGAAGAATGGTCCATGTATCCCATGGCATGAATTTCAACATATGGAAGGACTAGAATTCTTCATGTGGCACAGATGGTGATTTTATCAGGAAAAATGGTTCTTGTAGTCATGAGAGACTTCGTTGAATGCATGACAATTGAGGGACACTCATTTGAGTGCGTGACAGCTATGGGAGACTTAGTTGAGTGCATAGGTTTCAACACATGACTTATTCAAGCATCATGCTTGATTACTCAAATGAAGTATGGCCCAGAGAGTTGATTCCATATGATGTGTCATATGACTGATTGTTGTTGATGTTGCAGATGATGATGATGTTTTTTTATATGACCTTTTTGTAGATAGATTTTTTTTTGTCAACTTGATTACATTTAGCTAGTTGTTATGAATACCTCCCTAGTTAAGAGGGAGTGTTGAATTTTGTAACTATGGTCGATCTTCATAATGTGAAAAGTGAAAAGTAAAAAGTTGTGTCTATTGGGGAGGTCGGTTTAGTATAAATAAGGAGCCAATTTGGCTCATTTGTAACTCAAGCAATTCACATCTCGTAGTAAATTTTATGTTCTCTTTGTGATATCTACTATTATTCTATAAAACATTTATATGGTTGAATTTCTGAAGTATAATTGCTTAGTGATAAATTGAAAAGTTAAAAACAACATCATTAGAAGTAATTATCAGTTTTCAGAAATATTGTGCTATTATCTATTGCACTAGAAAAATCAACAAGCACAATATTATTCAAAAAATAAATCATAAAAAAGTCATTATACATGCCCAAATCCAATTATATGCATTACAAATTGGCCCAACTATACATTTTTCCAAAATGGATCATCGTGCTTAAGATATATAATGTCACCTTGTGTCCAAACTAGAAAATAATGGCACCTCACGCAAAAGACACACAATGGTACCTTGTACCCTAAATGGTACATTAGGCCCAAGATACATAATGACACCTCATGCCCAAGATACATAATGGGTTAATCATTGACCCCCACCACCCTTTCCATAACTAGGTTCACCTCCAAATACAATCTTACTCTTCTTTGACCTTGTTGAAGCTTGAGTTTTCTTGCATCAAGGAGTAGTGCACCTTTTCAGAGACTCGAAAGGAAACACCATGCATATAATTTATTTCCCACATTTTTATCAATGGATAAAATTACAAAATACCATTAGAATTCAATATAACAAAACTCATCATATATGATACTACTAGTCTTAAGGGTGTTTCCCTCCTTTGCGACCCAAGCCCCTCCATAATGACTCATTGAAATAGTTACAAGGACCAATCAATGAAAAATTCAAAATGCCTAAATCCAATTCCATAAACGTTGGATAATAATTTCATCAACTAATGATATCACCATGAATAGCTAACACAATGATGGATATTGGTCTTCCTATATAGGAGGTGGAGCCATCGATCAAGCAAACTTATCTGAGGAAATTGTGGGGGATGTGGAGGATGTAAGTGTAGCCATGGTAGATGAAACAAAGGGGGTCGTGGCTAGGTAGACAAGTGTAATGATAGTGTAATGGTGGATCTGAAGTGGTGGTGAGGGTGGGTGGAAATAAACTTCCATGGGTTGCAATATCAGACGAAATCCTATGGAAGGAGAAAGTGGAATACCAATGGTTGGATAAAAGTGGCCACGAAAAGGACCCACCATGCACTGCAAACAACAAATTCCAACCTAATTAGGCTACTATAGAATCATGAAAACACAATTATTTACATTCAACATAATTTTATTTAATTTATCTGACAAACTTTTCAATTACTTCTTAATTAATTTAGTGAGAAACTGGAGAGTTGTGCATTTAATTATCAATCCGAGGTCGTATTTTACTTACGAATTGTCATGCACCATATATGTAAAGATCAATGTTTTTTTAGCTAAGGAGTTTTAGTATGCTTGTTGTCACAAATCAAGGCTTCAGGTTATTGAATTAAGTCACCAAATATTAGTTTAGGAAAATAAATATCACACTTGTAGAAATGGAAATCACACTTGCCAAATTTGAAATCACTAATGCAGAAATTGAAATCACACTTGTGGAAGTTGAAATCACACTTGCAGAAACCACTAATGGAAAGTGGAGATTCCACACTAGGTGAATTTCATATTTGTTAGGAAGAGGAAAATACAGGAAATATGGAGATTTCTTGTTCATGTTATGACACCTTGAAGGTATAGGGTTGAGGGGGATAGATAAGGGTGGTTTATATTTTGTCATGTATGTTGAATGAATGGTTTATGGGTGTCAAGTATGTATTTTATTATTAACTTCTTGATCCAAAAAATGTGTTTTTTTTCTCCATAGTATGCTCATAACATGAAATGCATGAAGCGTTGGTCCCAACAAAAAGGAGATTCCATATGTGAATTGTGTTATCAGGTTTCATGGATATTTCTTTGTCTATTTTTGTATTAATCCACATTACAACATATATATTCTTGTTATCATTATTATCCTCCACTAATATTCTGAATTGAAAATGCAATCATAATTATTTTTTCTTTCATCCAATTTCGTCTTAGAGCTTAATTTAAAAAGTAGCATAGGGTTATTTTCATTGTTTTACTTGCATAGGGCTCTGTTTGAGAAATATTTGTAGAGTTGATAATTCCTCTTTTGATATTGGTGTTGACACTCTATTTGAGAATTATTTGCAAAGTTGTTAATTCCTCTTTTGATATTGGTAATTGTTTCCTTTTTAAAAATTTTGAAGATTAGTTCCAGTTCCTAGTAATGTCTTCATTTTTTTAAAACAAAAATCATTGATGGAAAGTGGAAATGCCACACTGGTTGAATGTCGTATTTGTCAAGAAGAGGATGGTAAAGAAAATATGGAGATTCCATGTTCTTGCTCTAGCACCTTGAAGGTACATGGTTGAGGGGGATAGATAAGGGTGGTTTAAATTTTGTCAGGGTTGAGTGCAAATAGATAAGAATATGACATAATGATGAAGGAGAAATAAGAATAGGTTGTTTTTGCTTGTTGTGACTACATATATGAATATGATTCACCATATGCTACTGTTCAATATGGGAGTTAATATTAGTTGCGTTGACAAGTACAGACCCTCGGTACTAGAAGTATTTTGTAGAGTCTCTAATTCTTCTTTTGATATTGGTATCGATGTTCAATTCAAGAATTATTTTCCAGAGTTTCTAATTCATTTTTAAAAGTTTTGAAGATCAGTTACAGTTCCTAGTAACATCGTCATTTGTTTTTAAACAAAAATCATTAATGGAAAGTGGAGATGCCACACTAGATGAATGTTGTATTTTTTAGGAAGAGAATAGTAAATGAAATATGAAGATTCCATGTTCTTATTTTGGAATCTTGAAGGTACAGGGTTGAGGGGGATAGATTATAAGGATGATTTTTTTATTTTGTGAGGGTTGAGGGGGGGTATAAGATAAGAATATGACATAATTATAACTATGTGTGTGTGTGTCGCACAAAGTGTCTCTCTTTTTACATGTCAAGAGAAGGTAACACTTTTCCTATATGTTTTCAACATATTCATAGACATCTTGATAAATTCCACAAGCTTCATTATTGATTTGTTGTCTTTATTTCTTGCTCTCACCTATGTTATCTTTGTCTTTGTTTTCCTATATTATATTTTTAAACATTTGTATTGTTTTAATATTTTTTATATACATTAATACTACTTGATTGTTTGTAATTATAAAGGAATGACGCCCTAGGGAGTTGTACATGGAGGAAGATGTGGTTGTACAAGTGCATGTTCAAGAACATGGAGTGAATATTGAAGATCAAGTTAATGATCCTATAGAAGAAGATCATCATGATAATAATATAGTTGAATAAGATGGAGTGAATATTGAAGATCAAGTTAATGATCCTATAGAAGAAGATCATCATGATAATAATATAGTTGAATAAGATGGGACAAATATATTAATCCATGAGACATTTAATAATGTTGGAATGGATGATGATGATGACCATCTTGATGGTGTTTTTGATATACATGTACTTAAGAAGGCAAGTCAACCTCTTTATGAAGACTCCAAAAAAAGTCTTCTCTCTACTATATTGTTGTTGGTGAACTTAAAGGTTATGAATGTTTTTCAAACACTTGTGTCACACAACTAATGTATGTAATATATTAATTTGTCACACTTAGTACATGATGATACATGTTTTCTTTTTTCCTTTATTTCTATTGTTAGTTGATCATCTATAAAATTTGGATGCAACATGTGTCATTAATATTCTTTATATTAAACGGTATTTATTTTTTATGTAGTAGATTGTTAGGTGAATTTTTGTTACAACAATCAAATGGTTTATGCCACACATACCAAGATTTACATGCCATTATGAAAGATATTGGAATGAAGTATCAAACTATTCATGCATGTCCTGATGATAATATTCTATATTATGGAGAACATGCCTCGACGGAAGAATTCTTGAAATGTCAAATTAGTATATATCGAACCAATCAAGTAAGAAAAAGGTGCCTCACAAGGTTCTTCATTATATTCCCACAATTCCATGTTTGCGGAAATTATTCAGGTGCAAAATCATAACATAGTTTATGGATTACCATACAACGAACGTAAGTAAAGATAGTGTTCTTTGAATGCTTGTGGATGGATCTACATTTAACAAGATAGAGGAAATATGGCCACATTTTAAATATGAACCTTGCAATCTTAGGATTTCATTGGCAGTTGATGGTGTCAATCCATTTGGAGAGCTCATATCTACTTTCTTGGTGTGGCTTGTTTTTGTTATCAACGATAACATTCCTCCATGGATGTTAATAAACACAGAGCACATAATTTTGGTAATGATTGTTCCAAGTATTTATTTAGAATAGTTTTTTTTAACATGGTAACATCACACACACACACACACACACACACACGTATATTTACTCATATATGTACCTTTCCATGATTCCTAGATTTTCAAACAACCAAGTTTCTAACATGACAAGATCCCATACAAATTTTGGAGAGACAGTGTCAAATGCTTTGAGCTCAAACAAGTAATGAGACAAGAAAATGAAGTTTGCACATCAATTATAAATAGAATTAGGACCTACTATTAATAGAACATTATATTATATACTTGGAAAAACATTGTTATACATGTCCACCAAATGATCCAGCATTTACATACATTTTTCATCGAAACAAACATGTTAAGCAACATAATGAGAAAATGTTAAAAATCATGTGTTAAGCAACATAATGAGAAAATGTTAAAAATCATTTAATCGGAAACATGTGCATTAAAATCATATGATAAGAAAACATATTCCATTGAAGTATACACCTTTGGAAACAATAAAATGCATTTTCCTTATACAATTGTCCTAAAACAAAATATGTTAGCTGAGCTAATTGCAGACAATTATGTCATTGAAGATGGCATAGTAAATGGTGCATAAGCTATTTTTAGGCACTACCCAGAAGATAAAGTCAATGTTTTCTTAATTGAATCATAGAGACAATAAGTGGCCTACTTCAATGAAAAATAATACACCCTTTGTTCATCCCTATTATTTTTCCTACTTGGACACATATAAAAAGAATCATTAGACAAATATCATCAACAAATAAAATCTCATTTGTTCAACAACAATTTCCTAACCAATTGACATGTGCACGAACAATGCACAAACCATAGGGCCTTACAATGGATGGCTATCATTTTACCCAACTAAAGTTAAAAAAATGTGGACTTGTCTACATTGCACTTTCTCATGTTAAAAACATTCAATCTCTCTATCTCATAAGCAAATTGCAAAAAGAAAATTTCACTCTATTAGACTCAAAGTTGCTTCTAAAATTAAAAGGCCTCAAAGAGAGTCAAGTTGGTAGCTTCAACACAATTTTCAAACAATAGTGGCAAAAAATATTTTCTCCTATGTTCATTGAACACAGGGATCTTGTCATTGCATATTGAAAACATTGTCAAAGATATGACCTCATGATGGTTGGCATCCTATGTTTCCAAGAAACACAAACAAACTTTATTGCAAAAGAGAGCATTCTTGAAAATAAATACTATTAATCTATCAACCTTTTTCCTTCATGGCATTATGACATGCTAAAAAATATCATAGTAGTAGAGAAATCTAAGAATTATGCAACAACCCATGTTGAATGAGTAGTCATTGACTTTCGCATTGGTAGCATTATTTTTAGATTAGAAAATAGAAAATACTTACATTTCACCACATGCACCACTTGAAGATATATTTTTCTTTATGATCACCATAGCATTAAACATGCAAAAAAAATGAGCATATTATAGTCATGGGTGATCTAAACTTTGACATGTTGCAAAACAACAATTGAAAAAAAAGAATTCTCGTGTTTACGCAAAACCATAACTTGACATTGCATACAACTAAAGAAACAATAAACATTATCTCAATGTTTGATCACTTTTTGACAACTTTGACAAAAGATAACATATATATATAGCATTCTTGATGATTATTAGACTAACCATCATGCTATTTGTCTTTCAATACATTTCAAAACCCTCTCAAGCATGTCTACATATTAACATCTTCATAAGTTCCTCCAATCTTATAGGCACATTCTACTTATTTGTTCCCACTCTCTACCAATGACATTGCCTTCTATACTTTCTAGACAAATGACGCAAATATTTATGTTTCAATGTAAAAATCCATGCCTACTATAAACAAGAAAAAAGAAAAAAATATTCTTAGCTCATTGGAGGATGGGAGAATGGTCTCTACTAATATAGATACTTGTATACATGTGTACGTATTCCTTGCTTTCCTTGTATTTCTGGAAATTTTTTGCATTCCCTACAAAAACATCCATTGTTTCTACTTGTTACATGAATAAATACATAGCATGATTATAGTGCG
>JASDQU010100589.1:363283-373501 GCA_032191745.1 Picea mariana | reverse complement strand
TGAAATAGTTACAAGAACCAATCAATGAAAAATTCAAAATGCCTAAATCCAATTCCATAAACGTTGGATAATAATTTCATCAACTAATGATATCACCATGAATATCTAACACAATGATGGATATTGGTCTTCCTAGATAGGAGGTGGAGCCATCGATCAAACAACCTTATCTGAGGAAATAGTGGGGGATGTGGAGGATGTAGGTGTAGCCATGGTAGATGAAACAAAGGGGGTCATGGCTAGGTAGACAAGTGCAATGATAGTGTAATGATGGCTCTGAAGTGGTGGTGGAGGTGGGTGGCAGTAAACTTACATAGGTTGCAATATCAAACGAAATCCTATGGAAGGAGAAAGTGGAATACCAATGGTTGGATAAAAGTGGCCACGAAAAGGACCCACCATGCACTGCAAACAACAAATTCCAACCTAATTAGGCTACTATAGAATCATGAAAACACAATTATTTACATTCAACATAATTTTATTTAATTTATCTGAAAAACTTTTCAATTACTTCCTAATTAATTTAGTGAGAAATTGGAGAGTTGTGCATTTAATTATCAATCCGAGGTCGTATTTTACTTACGAAATGTAGTGCACCATATATGTAAAGATCAATGTTTTTTTAGCTAAGGAGTTTTAGTACGCTTGTTGTCACAAATCAAGGCTTCAGGTTATTGAATTAAGCCACCAAATATCAGTTTAGGAAAATAAATATCACACTTGCAGAAATGGAAATCACACTTGCCAAATTTGAAATCACTAATGCAGAAATTGAAATCACACTTGCGGAAGTTGAAATCACACTTGCATAAATCACTAATGGAAAGTGGAGATTCCACACTGGGTGAATGTTATATTTGTTAGGAAGAGGAAAATAAAGGAAATATGGAGATTCCTTGTTCATGCTATGACACCTTGAAGGTATAGGGTTGAGGGGGATAGATAAGGGTGGTTTATATTTTGTCATGTATGTTGAATGAATGGTTTATGGGTGTCAAGTATGTATTTTATCATTAACTTCTTGATCCAAAAAATGTGTTTTTTTTTTAGTATGCTCATAACATGAAATGCATCAAGCGTTGGTCCCAACAAAAAGGAGATTCCATATGTGAATTGTGCTATCAGGTTTCATGGCTTTTTCTTTGTCTATTTTTGTATTAATCCACATTACAACATATATATTCTTGTTATCATTATTATCCTCCACTAATATTCTGAATTGAAAATGCAATCATAATTATTTTTTCTTTCATCCAATTTCGTCTTAGAGCTTAATTTAAAAATTAGCATAAGGCTATTTTCATTGTTTTACTTGCATATGGCTCTGTTTGAGAAATATTTGTAGAGTTGATAATTCCTCTTTTGATATTGGTGTCGACTCTCTGTTTGAGAATTATTTGCAGAGTTGTTAATTCCTCTTTTGATATTGGTAATTGTTTCATTTTTAAAAAATTTGAAGATTAGTTCTTGTTCCTAGTAATGTCTTCATTTTTTTAAAACAAAAATCATTGATGGAAAGTGGAAATGCCACACTGGTTGAATGTCGTATTTCTCAGGAAGAGGATGGTAAAGAAAATATGGAGATTCCATGTTCTTGCTCTGGCACCTTGAAGGTACATGGTTGAGGGGGATAGATAAGGGTGGTTTAAATTTTGTCAGGGTTGAGTGCAAATAGATAAGAGTATGACATAATGATGAAGGAGAAATAAGAATAGGTTGTTTTTTCTTTTTTGTCACTATATATATGAATATGATTCACCATACGCTACTGTTCAATATGGAAGTTAATATTAGTTGTGTTGACAAGTACGAACACTCTGTATTAGAAGTATTTTGTAGAGTCTCTAATTCTTGTTTTGATATTGGTATCAATGCTCTATTCAAGAATTATTTTCCAGAGTTTCTAATTCATTTTTAAAAGTTTTGAAGATTAGTTACAGTTCCTAGTAACGTCGTCATTTTTTTAAACAAAAATCATTAATGGAAAGTGGAGATGCCACACTAGATGAATGTTGTATTTTTTAGGAAGAGAACATTAAATGAAATATGGAGATTCCATGTTCTTATTCTGGAATCTTGAAGGCACAGGGTTGAGGGGGATAGATTATAAGGATGATTTATATTTTGTCAGGGTTGAAGGGGGGTATAAGATAAGAATATGACATAATTATAACTATGTGTCTGTGTCTGTGTGTCTCACAAAGTCTCTCTTTTTACATGTCAACAGAAGGTAACACTTTTCCTATATGTTTTCAACATATTCATAGACATCTTGATAAATTCCACAAGCTTCATCATTGATTTGTTGTCTTTATTTCTTTGTCTCACCTATGTTATCATTGTCTTTGTTTTCATATATTATATTTTTAAACATTTGTATTGTTTTAATATTTTTTATATACATTAATACTACTTGATTGTTTGTAAATATAAAGGAACGACACCCTAGGGAACTGCACGTGGAGGAAGATGTGGTTGTACAAGTGCATGTTCAGTGCATGTTCAGGAACATGGAGCGAATATTGAAGATCGAGTTAATGATCCTATAGAAGAAGATCATCATGATAATAACATAGTTGAATAAGATGTGACAAATATATTAATCCATGAGACATTTAATAATATTGGAATGGATGATGATAATGACCAGCTTGACGGTGTTTTTGATATACATGTACTTAAGAAGGCAAGTCAACCTCTTTATGAAGACTCCAAAACAAGTCTTCTCTCTACTATATTGTTGTTGGTGAACTTAAAGGTTATGAATGTTTTTCAAACACTTGTGTCACACAACTAATGTATGTAATATATTAATTTGTCACACTTAGTACATGATGATACATGTTTTCTTTTTTCCTTTATTTCTATTGTTAGTTGATCATCTATAAAATTTGGATGCAACATGTGTCATTAATATTCTTTATATTAAACGGTATTTATTTTTTATGTAGTAGATTGTTAGGTGAATTTTTGTTACAACAGTCAAATGGTTTATGCCACACATACCAAGATTTACATGCCATTATGAAATATATTGGAATGATGTATCAAACTATTTATGCATGTCCTGATGATAATATTCTATATTATGGAGAACATGCCTCGACAGAAGAATTCTTGAAATGTCAAATTAGTATATATTGAACCAATCAAGTAAGAAAAAGGTTCCTCGCAAGGTTCTTCATTATATTCCCACAATTCCACATTTGCGGAAATTATTCAAGTGCAAAAGCATAACATAGTTTATGGATTACCATACAACGAACATAAGTAAAGATAGTGTTCATTGAATGCTTGCGGATGGATCTACATTTAATATGATAAAGGAAATATGGCCACATTTTAAAGATTAACCTCACAATCTTAGGCTTTCATTGGCAGTTGATGGTGTCAATCCATTTGCAGAGCTCATATCTACTTTCATGGTGTGACTTGTTTTTGTTATCGACGATAACATTCCTCCATGGATGTTAATAAAGACAGAGCACAAAATTTTGGCAATGATTGTTCCAAATATTTGCTTAGAATAGTTTTTTTTAACATGGTAACATCACACACACACACATATACTCATATATGTACCTTTCCATGATTCCTGGATTTTCAAACAACGAAGTTTCTAACATGACAAGATCCCATACAAATTTTGGAAAGACAGTGTCAAATGCTTTGAGCTCAAACAAGTAATGAGACAAGAAAATAAAGTTTGCATATCAATTATAAATAGAATTAGGACCTACTATTAATAGAACATGATATTATCTACTTGGAAAAACATTGTTATACATGTCCACCGAATGATCCAACATTTACGTACATTTTTCATAGCAACAAACATGTTGAACAACATAACGAGAAAATGTTAAAAATCATGCAATCAGAAACATGTGCATTAAAATCATATGATAAGAAAACATATTCCATTGAAGTATACACCTTTGGAAACAATAAAATGCATTTTCCTTATACAATTGTCCTAAAACAAAATATGCTAGTTGAGCTAATGGAAAACAATTATGTCATTGAAGATGACATAGTAAATGGTGCATAAGCTATTTATAGGCACTACACAAAAGATAAAGTCAATGTTTTCTTAATTGAATCATAGAGACAATAATTGGCCTACTTCAATGAAAAATAATACACCCTTTGTTCATCCCTATCATTTTTCCTACTTGGACACATATAAAAAGAATCATTAGACAAATAGCATCAACAAATAAAATCTCATTTGTTCAACAACAATTTCCTAACCAATTAACATGTGCATGAACAATGCACAAACCATAGGGCCTTACAATGGATGGCCTATCATTTTACCCAACTCAAGTTAAAAAATGTGGACTTGTCTACATTGCACTTTCTCATGTTAAAAACATTCAATCTCTCTATCTCATAAGCAAATTGCAAAAATAAAATTTCACTCTATTAGACTCAAAGTTGCTTCTAAAATTAAAAGGCCTCAAAGAGAGTCAAGTTGGTAGCTTCAACACAATTTTCAAACAATAGTGACAAAAAAATATTTGCTCCTATGTTCATTGAACACAGGGATCTTGTCATTGCATATTGAAAACATTGTCAAAGATATGACCTCATGATGGTTGGCATCCTATGTTTCCAACAAACACAAACAAACTTTATTGCAAAAGAGAGCATTCTTGAAAATAAATACTATTAATCTATCAACCTTTTTCCTTCATGGCATTATGACATGCTACAAAAATATCATAGTAGTAGAGAAATCTAAGAATTATGCAACAACCCATGTTGAATAAGTAGTCATTGACTTTCCCATTGGTAGCATTATTGTCAAATTAGAAAATATTTACATTTCACCACATGCACCACTTGAAGATACATTTTTTCTTTATGATCACCATAGCATTAAACATGGAAAAGATGAGCATATTATAGTCACGGGTGATCTAAACTTTGACATGTTGCAAAACAACAATGCAGAAAAAAGAATTCTCGTGTTTATGCAAAACCATAACTGGACATTGCATACAACTAAAGCAACAAGAAACATTATCTCAATGCTTGATCACTTTTTGACAACTTTGACAAAAGAAGTTGACAAAAGATACAATATATATATCATTCTTGACGATTATTGGACTAACCATCATGCTATTTGTCTTTCAATACATTTCAAAACCCTCTCAAGCATGTCTACATATTAACATCTTCATAAGTTCCTCCAATATTATAGGCACAACCTACTCATTTGTTCCCACTCTCTACCAATGGCATTGCCATACTTTCTAGACAAATGAAGCAAATATTGATGTTTCAATGTAGAAATCCATGCCTACTATAAATAAGAAAAGAGAAAAAAATATTAATAGCTCATATTGGAGGATGGGAAAATGGTCTCTACCAATATAGATACTTGTATACATGTGTACATACTCCTTRCTTTCCTTGTATTTCTGGATTTTTTTTGCATTCCCTACAAAAACATCCATTGTTTCTACTTGTTACATGAATAAATACATAGCATGATTATAGTGCGAGCTTATCTATAAAAATAAGAAAATCCATAAGCAACATTGAAGCACAATTTGCAAAGTTGATTCCATTACTTTTGTGCTCTAATCGGCATTTAACGATGTAGATTCATAGCATGCTTCTGGAAAATCAAGAAACACAACTACCAAATAAGTAAGAAATTTGATCTACCTTAACATATATTCTTTAAGATTTCTCTTAACTTGCTTTTTTGGTTTATTTTTGTAATAGCATCCATAGAAAACTATACTTCTTTTAGTACTTCAATGGTTTTTTAGGTTCATTTTAGTTTTCCATAAGCATCTATAGGATTTTTGTAATAGCATCCATAGAAAACTATACTTCTTTTAGTACTTCAATGGTTTTTTAGGTTCATTTTAGTTTTCCATAAGCATCTATAGGATCTCTTGCAATATTTTTTCAGATTCCTTTAATCAAATTCATCAATACCCGATAACAACATTTCTAACATCTAATGGGTTATTTGCTCTTTCGGGCTTCCCAAAATGGCCTCTTATAGTATAGGTGATACCAACACTATTCCGGGAAGAAGTGAATACCAAGATAGGTAAGATCCATTTGTCCCATTAACTATAGTTTCCTTTTAACAATTTCTCCTATGTTCGTTTTTTTTCCAAATTATACGCTTGATGTTCCCTATAACAAATATAAACATGTTTTAAAAGAAAAAAATAACAATAAAAAATTCTGCTCATTCTACTCAATATGTTGTTTTGCTTTTAGTGTTTTAAAATGAGCATCTTTTGATACCTTATGAAAAAGAAACTTAATCAACTTTTGGTCCCTTACTATTTCATGCAAATAATACTTATTGTTATTAGATCTCACAAACTTTGACTTCCCTTCATGACCATGGAATCTTCTCAATTTCAAGATTGCATCCATTGAAACACCTTCTTCTATCATGCAACTTTGTGCACATAGACCAAGCATTCTCTGTGAAGGTGATGTGTTAGTAATATATGACCTTGGTTGCAACAAAAGCATTAAATCTCCGACCAAAACACAACTTGTACATGTTGATATTGTTGATATACATGGACAAGTCACAATAACAATCAATGTTGGCAACACTATGATACCACATTTTATTCCTCTTGACACCTGGAATGAGTGTGTGACACCTGGAATGAGTGTGTGGTTTAGGAACTTTGGTCTCCAAGAGAATACCTCATTTGAATGAGGTCGGGTAGAATATTACATTTCTCTCAACACTAGGACAACTCTCGATTAGATTGCATGAGTTTGCACAAAATCCTAGCTATCACCAAACACCACTATATCTCAATTAATTGCTTAGGATGTAAGATATCCAATTGGATCTATCGATGAAATTATGAATTCTTTTCATCAAAAAACAACTGAGGAATAGTCAGCATCTTATGTTCTAAAATACACTTAGTATTTTTCCTTTTCATCTATAATATCTCCTAAATCTCTTGCTTCCAATTTTCCAACCTAAACAAAGAAAATTGTTACATGCATTTCAACTACAGTTGAACTAGGCTTACAATGATTTTTAATCTCAAGTACAGGAACAATTTACCTGCATGAATGCTCCAATATTCTTGTTCAAAACTATTCTACGAAATGGTCCAAAAGAAATGTCTACCTTGTACACTAGATAGTTAATTTTCATTTACCTCTTAAATGATTAAATGATAATTTCATAAAATGGAAATTACAATTCTTTATTGACATCATTGTATAACATTGTGTCCTCCCAGCATCAAGTTCAAGCATCAAGTTCAACCTTTTTCTTGATATCATTCTAAAAAAAAGTTCCCTTTGCATTTTCAAACCCACATATCACTAACTAAAATCATTTGTACATACAAACTAAAATCATTTGTACATACAAACTAGTATAATGATAGCCAAAAGGATTTTCGAGCCTACATTTGAGCCTTTCTACAACCACTATAAGCATTTTCTACCAACATCTTTACTCATATCAAATATTTTATCTATGTGAACTCACTTTTAGGAAACCAATCGTACATTAACAACCATGGCATGGAATGCACATTGGGAAAAGAGATTCTACATAAAAATCAATTGCATACTATAGAACCTATTATTACAACACCTCTTTCCAAAGCTAACATAAGCCTCTTACAAGCGATAACAAAATGGCATTATTCAAACATTGTCTAACTTTAGGGAATTTGTTTTGAGCGATCTTAATTAACACTTTTATTGGCCAATATTATCGCATACAATAATTAGTATGATTTTGTGTGTCTTTCACCTTCATAAAGATAGCATTCCCACTTAAACAATGTTTTTATTTTTCACAAAAAAAAATTATATATCTCTAGATATTTGTAGAGATACAACATTGCAAACATTGTAATAAAAGTGTTTTCATAGATATTTTAATCCTGTATAAAAATACATATACAGTAGGAAAATTGTTAGCTTAATATTGGAAATCTAAGGAGGAGTTTTTAAATGAAAGAGACAAACCCAAAAAATATGCACAAATTATTGAAAATATTGCACAAATTATTGAAAATATTGCACAAATATGCAAATCTATATAGGTAGATGTATCTCAAATGAAAATATCATGTGCCTCTTACCGCTCAAGAAACATGATGCCTTTAGTTTTACTTTTAATATGCAATTTATGTTCAATTGTTTTTCTATCTCACCATTAACATTAAATATGCATATGTTGTATGTGTCTAACCATCTATGCTGACATTTCCTTAATTAGTTCATAACATTTTTCTTAAAAGATTACATGTAATTAGTTAAGTGTGTGTTCTATATTACGAATAATAAATTAATATATTGTATTTTATTGTGTATGCTGACATTTCCTTAATTAGTTCATAACATTTTTCTTAAAAGATTACATGTAATTAGTTAAGTGTGTGTTCTATATTACGAATAATAAATTAATATATTGTATTTTATTGTGTTATTCTTTACTTGTAACAAGTCATCTCTTTATTGTGGATTACCATTACTTGTAACTTTGTTTGGATGAAATCATCTCTTCCAATGAATGAGGTATAATATTTTATGTTTTTTTTTGCTTATTGCTTGTCGCAACAAGAATATCCTCTATGAAGCCTTGTTTGGATGAAATCATCTCTTCCTATGAACGGGTATAATATTTTATGTTTTTCTTTGTAATATTTAATTGGTTAATTTATGTAAATTTGTCATTTGGAAGATGAAGATGATGACCTATACATTATGGTGCTCTTTAATTGCATTTCATTTTTTCTTGCATTCTAGACTATGTTTTTCTATAATTACGAACATAATGAGAGAAACTGAATAGGACTGATCCAACCATTTATCGTTGAGATTTAATGTTGCTAATTATTTGAATCTTCGATCACATTAATTTACATCTTTGATCATTGTGATAATAATTTTGTTTCTATTAACTCAAGGGGATTAGTTCAACTAGGCATTACCAATGTTGTTGAGACTTTTATGTCAACAAAGGCCCAATTCTACCCCCTGGGTGAGATGCATTACTCTACATTCACACTTTTATTAAATATGCCATGCGCGAATGTAGAGAAGCATCCTTTGAATTTCCCTATGAGATTTTCCTTTGAAGAAAACTAATTGTATTTAACTATCTTTAATTAATGTGATTTCTAACATAATTTCCTTTTGATGTCAAACTAAGATGGTACTCTTCATGAAGAATCCTTGTGATTTAAAAAATCAGGTGTTATAAATACCTAGTTCCATTCCACCTTACTCATAACTTAGCATCATAAGGGTGTTAGAATGATGTCTCCCCGAACTATCAATTTCATTATCAACAAACTCTATGTGATGTTGTGTTTTGTTTTTACTTCAATGCATAATGCAAAAAGAATCAACGGTCAAATGATCATTTTAGGTAAATTATAAAAAGACTATCTTTTAAGTTCAATCTAACAAAAATATTCTCACACATCCCACTTCGTTATGATGATATACCTCTATCACTCCATCTTATAGGACAGGAAAAGACAATCATCTTTATAAGAATCGTTGTACTTCAAAGACAAGGGCAATTTCTCTTCAACTAGAAAATATAACCACATCATTATCATCAATTTCACATTACTTCTATGATTATTCCAGTTTACGTATTACTTCTAGAGCTACATTCAACTATTATATCGACTAGGCTTCATGTCAACCTTAAGATTCCCATAATGAAGAAGTGTCCCAACTAAAGTTTCTTAGTTTGATTGATACAAAAAGTTTAATTTCTCATCTTTGAATATGACTTATGAATCTTGTCAACAAAATATTAACAATTGATATAAAAACAAGGCAATTCATAATTCTATCAACCACGTTGATATTCTCATCTCATAACACAATTAACTGAAATTGAAATTCTACACATTGATATCATTAGTCTTTAGTTGTCACACCTTTGTTTGTGAGCAGAGTTTAACCATCTTAAACCACCATTGAAGGATTCCTCATATTAGAAGTCATTACAATAAGCCTTATTGAAGGATTCCTCATATTAGAAGTCATTACAATAAGCCTTATTCTTTAAATAAATTATGACCATTTACAATTTCACACAAAAATTTAATTCATCTATTCTGATTTGAATCTAAGATGAAAATAATTTATTTATTTATTATAAATAATAATAACACATCATACATGGGATTGAAAAGTAAATTCAAACTTACAAAATCC